>JANHFM010001673.1:24166-36074 GCA_032468115.1 Grayia smithii | reverse complement strand
CAGAATTCTGGGAGTTGAAGTCCACACATCTTCCAGCGGCCAAGGTTGAGAAACACTGATCTATAATCTATCTCTGCTATCTATCTATCTCCACCCATTCTTCAAGAACAGAAAAAAAACACATTTCACCTGCAGTTCTACATGCTTTCCTGGAGCAAAGCTCGTGGTATCTCATCAGGCCTTCCTGCTGAGGAAACCAGCTGAGCAGGTTAGGATTCTTATTTGAACTGACTGTTTAGTTGTAGCAAACACTAGAGATAAAAACAGAATTCTTCCTATAGCAGCTTAGGGCTGCTAGCCATTGAAGCTTTTTCTAAAGTGACAATGGCAGACAGATAAAGGAAGAGAGAAAAATAGTTCAAAAATATTTGCCGGAGTGATTTTGGATCTAAACTTAAACAGGAGCAAGTATTATATTCTCATCACTCTGTGAGTGTGATGAGGAGGAGATGGGGGAGGGCAAGGGAGAAGATCACAGCCAGTTTTTTTTATTGCTTGTACTTCTCCCACTCAGATAAAAAATATTGTCTAAATTAAGCAACAACAAATTTCAATGATCATTGAGGCGCTCTCATAGAAAAAGCAGCATCTTCCCCTTTAATTTTATTTATTTATTTATCAGACAAATACTCCCAAGTGGTTTTAACCCTGAGTTAGGTGCTTTGTAGCTCAATATGTTGTGAGAACCCAGTCAGTGTGGTTACTTTAGTGCTCAATGTGGTATGTGAACATAAACAGTCAACTGCATAAACTCAACTAATACTAACCAGACAGAAGAGGGAATTAAAAAAAACAACAACTCCATGAAATCTCACAATCTTGTTTTGCACTAGCTTGTTTTCCTCTTCTATCCCTATCCAAGTCAGTTTGGATCAGAGTTATCATAGCTCCAGCTGTAACATTGGAACCAGGGTTAGATTCAAGAGATGAATCCTCCAAAGATTGGTCAAGAATAATCCCTATCATTGATCTGAAGAATTTATCTTTGTCAAGCCTGCCTTCCACCCTCTGCTAAAAGGTTTCCCACCCACCAAGCCACTTAGTAAGACAAAAAGAATATTTCAGTTCCAATTATGATCTTTTGTTTTACAGATAAACTAGATCAGAAACACAACTGGATGAACTAATTTTACTTTATTATAAGTCTATATTTACAGAATATTGCAAGTCTGAAAATACAAACGTCCTGCCACCATTTTAAAGTACTTCATCCATTCGAGCAGGTTCTTGTAAGTTTCTTTCTCTGACTGTTAAGCCACTGGGGGCTTGTCCTCTTTTATCCTCTAGACAGCATCTTTCTATTCATTTCCCAAGATCATCCATACATTCCATCACATCAGCTTTTAGTAAATATACTGGTACAGTAAGAACTTTATGCTACATTAATAAATGAACACTCAAGTAGCAATATAATTTTCCTCCTGCACCCTTCTACATTGAGCTTATTGTCTGTACCAACACCTCCTACAACTGCTGCCATAAATCTTCACTCCGCTTTCCTCTTCTCCCTCTGGCCCCAACATCTTTCTCTTCTGAGATTTCATCTTCATATTGCTTTTCAGCATCTCCTTCCAGGTGAACTTTCAGTTCTTCACACCCCATTGAATCGGCTGCCAATTGTTCTCTGACCTTCCTTGCCCATGGCTTCAGATTTTCCTTCCTTCGGGTCTTGCTCATGACTTATGTTTATGTTGATCCACTCACTCCAAATGTTCTTTTTCTCTTTTTTTTAATAAATATTTTATTGATTTTCAAACATTAAATATATACAACAAAAACATAAACAAAAAAGGAGAAAACAGAAAAAGACAAAAACAAACACATAAAAACAAACACATAAAAAAGATTTTTTTTCTGGACTGTGAACCATTTGCACGACATATTATTACAAAATTCTTATACTCCATACATTTTTCTCCATCTATTTCTACAATATTCTATAATATTCTTTTTCTCTTCTATTTTGTTTTCCCCAAGCTCTCTCTCTCTCTCTCTCTCTCTGTCTCCCTCTTTCTCTCTCTCTTTCTCTCTCTCCTTCTTGTATGAGACCTTGAACACTTCCTGAGGATTCTGTGTCCATGACATGATGATCTGAAAAAGTCCCTGCCGATAAAGAAAAAATAGTTTTAATTACTGTTAAAGGCTTAACAGTAAGTCTCCCTTATGAAGGTGACTTCAATACTTTAAGCAACTAGTGTTAACTACTACAAACTGACATACAGGCTGATTTCTATAATAGTTCTGCAGTCAAGAATTGCAACTTCTTGCAAACTATCTAGAAGGCAGCATCTGTTTTTCATTGTCAGCCTTCAGGGAGGAACAATTTGAAAGTCTTCTTGCTTCTGATAGATACACTTTCTGAGTTATATCCTCTCAACTCTGATAGGTAGTCTTATCAGCAGACAAAGACATTTGGGGAGATTCCAACAGTAGCCTTGAAGAAAACCCATAGGATACAGACAAAGCTATGTACTGTGGGGAAAGACAAATGAAAATCTATACATTGCCTGTGGCAAGGAAAGCACAAGATGGACAGGATCAAAAACACAGATATTTTATAATCATTTTAAAGGGCTCCTCCTTTTTCCTCCTCCTCTCTTTCAACTCTATCTCTAAATATTTTAGAAAGGCTAGTCCCTCAAAACCAGAATGTAACAGTTAGCTTTTAAGATAAAGAAGAAAAGAAGGAAGATGTTTATAGTTTGAAGAATTCGAGAGGGATTATCTGATAAGCTTGTTCAGATGCTGTATTCGCACATGAATACAATATATACTGTATTAGAACCAGTGGTGGAATTCAGGTGTTTTGGACCGGTTCAGGTGAACTGGTAGCGGCGACTGTGGGTGGGCCGCCCTGCTCCTGCCCCGGCGTAATACTGTCCTATTTAGCCATGTTTTTGAGGCTGGGCGCATGTTTGGAAGGCATGCGTGCAAGCAAAGCAGATGTGTGGAAGGCACGCGTGTGAAACCTGCATCTGTGCGCAGGGCGAACCAGTGGTAAGAATATGTGAAACCCACCTCTGACTGTGCATGTTTTGCAGACTATTCAGTTGAATTACTGCAGACTTAGTGGAAGGATACTTTTTCTCTATTTTTCATTAAAACATACATGTCCTTTTTTGGTTTCCGTGTAAGCTGGAAAAAAATATGCTGTTGCTTTCCTGACCTGTCTACCCTGATAAAACGTCTGGTGCTAAAGGGTGCATGAAATCAATATTTTGATGTGAAATTAGAAAGGACACATTTTTACCCTTATGTTCCATGTGGTCTTTTAATTATTCAAAAGTGGGTATTATGAATATTTAATTTGAGATTCATTGTTAATTAAATATTGATTTATTTATTTTTTTAAATCAATAATTCAATAATTATTGAATTTGACCAAAGAATTAGAATTTCAATTCATTTCTCATTCAATGAGAATCTTTCTTAAATTCCTTTGAAATTAAGTGGAAAGAATTTGATACCTTTAAGGAATCACATAGAAAATGTAACTGGCTTTCCATCCCTCCTTCCCATAGACTGGAATCTCCAAATCCTGTGGTATAGAGATGCAGCTGTGGCTCATTTTCAGTCCTTTTTATGGCTTCTTTATTGTCAGAAGTAGAAAGAAAGTAGTGGGTAAGATTATACAGTATAAGGCAGGAAAAATCAGGTGTTCTTTATTTTCAATTTCCATGTGAAATTCGTCCAAATCTCAAGGGGATGACATCAGATAATTTATCAGAACAATGAAGAATTGTATTATGGTTTGAATGCCTTACATGTGGGAATGTGGGAATGTACCATAAAACAGACATACTACTTTACTTCTCTATAAAACCATGCTGATAACCTTGTAAGATTGGCACAATAGCATGTAAACCAGTTTTTCTAGTTCTGTCTACACTACAAATGCTGGAAAGCTGAAGTTTTGAAGTTATCTTTTACAATGCCATTTAAAATAGATATACAAAGCGAATGACAGAGAAGAAAACCATTCATTCCTTTGTTCAGTTGACTGCTACTCTTCCATGTGGATGTGCAGAAGATTGTAGACTATCACACAAATCATAAGCCTGATTGTTTAGAATATAGCACAGTATATAAGAATGGAATGGAATTTCTTGCATGGAAAAAATGATCAAGACTGGTATCAGAGTGAATTAGCCCCAGTGAATGAAATGCCACCCCTCTGAGTGTCCACCACCAGCTGTCCTGAAGAAAGGAGAGGAAACAACAATCATCTGCAGGGAGCATTTTAGAAATCGCTTTGCCTGATTTGGAATTGTTGGTGTTGTTAGTTGCGAAGTCGTGTCCAACCATTGTGACCCCATGGACAATGTTCCTCCAGACTTTCCTGTCCTCTACCATCCTCCGAAGTCCATTTAAGTTCATGCCTACTGCTTCAGTGACTCCATCCAGCCACCTCATTCTCTGCCGTCCCCGTCTTCTTTTGCCCTCAATCTTTCCTAGCATTAGGCTCTTCTCCAGTGAGTCCTTCCTTCTCATTAGGTGGCCTAATTAGGTGGTATTTGAGTCTCGTCTTCAGGATCTGGCTTTCTAAAGAGCAGTCAGGGTTGATTTTCTCTAGGACTGGTTTGATCGCCTTGCAGTCCAAGGGACTCGCAGGAGTCTTCTCCAGAACCATAGTTCAAAGGCCTCAATTCTTTGGCGTTCAGCCTTTCTTATGGTTTCACAGCCATACATTGCAACTGGGAAAACCATAGCCTTGACTATATGCACTTTTGTTGGCAGGGTGATTTGGAATATTCAGTGTTTATTTAGGTTTATTTTTCTTTAACAAGTATTCATTATTTGTTTTTATTCCTTCTAGGCAGCTGTGAGCCGACAGATATCCATGCCATAAATCCAAAATCATTTCATATTTCATTTGACCTTTGAGCTCACAAGATGCTTGGGCTCAGGAGGAGTTATTTTCTGAGGTAAAGTGGGGTCTGCAAGCAGAGTTTATACAGTTCTTCAAGAGTGAGTCTTCAAGACAGAAGGGTTTTAAAACTACAGAGCATGAGGTACAATAATCACTGGGAGCAGAGATTTTACAGAATTAGAGCTCTTATAAGTAGAGCTGCAGCATAACAGTTTGAAAGCAGAAGCTTTGGCTACTTCATTGCTACAGTGCTGCTAATGGAAACTCTTGGCTCTGCTGGTCAGCCTTGGCTTTGCTTTGTCTTAGTGATATTGGATATTCCAGTTACTCATGTTATATAGACCTTCTCTCACTGGCAGGTATGCCAGAAGCATGCCAAAAGCCAGAAGCACTAGAGGCATGGCTAATCGTTCTGCAGGGGGAATTGGCTTGAAGATTTGTTGTTGCAGTATGTCACTCATGATTAGAAAAGCAGCGGAGTACTAGTGGCAGTGGTGTATCACCAGTGGAGGACCAACTGTGGATGAAAGCCCGTGGTGGATCGCCTGGGCTGGGGAGACTTCTTTGACGAATCACAGTCAAAAGAAAATGACAGAAGAATACCAAGATATTGATAGAAATCACAGCCTTTGTATGCACGTCATGACTTTGGATGTAAATCCCTAAGACCTGTGCTTTGTATTATCATATTAGGATGCCCATTGCTACTGTATTATCATATTAGGATACCCATACTTCTCCCCTTCTGCCGCTCCTGCCCAGATCTGACATGTTAGTCATTGTTATTTTTCTGGCTGTTATATTGCTAGATTACTTATGACCTTGCTCTTTTGATTGCTCCCTGTATTTTATTAGTAGCTTAGGCCATAAATATGAGAGCATTTTAGCTGAATATCAAAAATCGCTGTCCATCTACTTGACCACGGTCAGCTTTTTAACTGTGTAGCCACTGACCTACAGATAAATTGTAGGCAGTGAATCAAAGGCGATCAGACTTTAAAGAAGCAGTTTAATAGTTAGTTCAATAATGGCTGTGGTTTTGCTACTTTTCTGAGTAGAATAAGGAGGGACTGTAACAACAATAACAACAACGCCAACAAATATTGCAGTGTAGAGTGCTCCCTGTTCAGAATTCGGATGAATTTTGTTTTTCTTTTTACTTAGTTTTTCATTTTAATCCCAGTAGCCACTCAGCTTTCCATGATCAGTAGATAGCCTCCTTCCTTTTTAAGCTGTGTGGTAGATTCACCCAAAATTTAGATACGTAGTATAGTGATACCAATAAAGGAGAATATTTGTAGCTCAGGGTTGAAATGAGGAGTCCTTGATGGTGAGGTGATTGTTTTCTTGAAGACATTTCATTACCCAAACTAGGTAAACATCATCAGTGCTAGTAAGGAATGGGGTTTGCTCTCAGTTTATAATCTACTGGCTTGCACTGTCACTGTTGGTGAGGGTGGTCTTAAGAGGGCCTACAGTAATATAGTGACTTGAATAAAACTTCATGGCAATAATGCAAGGTACTTCCTGCTCCATCTTTGTGTCTTGAATCTTTTTACTGAATCTTTGGCATGAATACTTGCTTTCTGTTTCTTCAGGCCTATCCCAAGGTTCAAAGATTAGGGGTATTTTAATACTTTTTCCACTATACAGAGAATATAAGCAATACAATATCTGAGGATATGTCTTGGCACTCCTTATCCATCATTTGATTGGACCACTGCCAGGATATTTTAAAACAAAGATAAAGATATTTTATTGACATAGCTTGTCAGTAATTTAAAAACTGACAGTTTTTGCCAAAGCAATTTTCATGTGAGAGTTTATTTCTACTCTACTGCTACTCCCTTGCTTTTCTGTAGATGTCAGATTAGGAAGCACATATTTTTCTTTTTTATCTTAACTGTTACAAATAGCAATGCAGATTTAAAAAAGTGAGAATTATTGTATATAAGTTACAAGAGGCTCCAAGAAGCCATTAGATTTATAGTGCAATAATTTGCTAAGCAATTCTTTAAGCAGAAGTTTCACCTTATATGAGGAGAAACAGAAAAAGTGGATTACATTCCTACATTTCCTTGTCTTTTCTGTGGTGACATGAGAAATTCTAAATAAGATATTCTTAAAAAAAAAAAAAAGGCAGTTACTCCAATTTTCTTCTCTACAAAATATTTGTTTAAAAAATATAGATCTATATTATATGTGGACAGTGTTGATTCTGGGCATTGTTCATATTAATCCAAATTACAATAACAATATTAGTAATCTGTATCACATTTATCAAACAGGTGATCCTCATAATATTATTTAAACAGAAAAAAATGCCTAACATCTATAAACCTCTAATCTTTCTATTATTTTTGTGTATTGTATTAAAATATACATTCTAATATTTCCTCTAATTTTATTTCTGCCTCTATCATCTTACAACAAGCTTCCTTAATGTTTAAAAGGTAATTCTTTCTATCCATCATCTCTTCTCCTCTTTAGTGTTTCAATTTTTATCCAATTTTTTACTCACCTCCCACACTCCTCATCTTTATCTCTATCTTTATCTCTCTTTCTTGTTCAGTCTAAGCATTTCCCCTAGTACAAACTTATGCTGGCAATTCTCCCAAATTACTGCCCATGTCTCAATCTCCTTATCAAAGATGTCTTTCTGTCTATCCAATTGTTGATTTATCGGTTTTATTTTTAATGAGATGACTTTGTTGTTCCAAAGTATAAAAATATAAACGGATGGTATAGACAAGAAAATGGAAAATATTGTGCAAAGAACAATGAATAAAGACCAAACTGCCCAGGAATTGGTTGAAATAATAGAAAGATTGGATGAAATGGACTACTTAAACCAGCAAATTGACTACGAACAGAGAAAAAAACAGGGATCAGAAAAAACCAGCAAATGAAGCAAAAGCTTGATGATGAGGAAGACCAGACAAATGGCAAGCAAAAGGAGAGGAAAGAACAGATTAAGTGGCAATATCAACAAATAAAACAAGGACTGGAGCAAAAAATAGGATTGACAAACCAGCTGATAAAGGAAGAAAGATCTACAAAATATTTCTGACACATTCATAAAATAACAGCCAATTTTGAGTTAGGTGTGAAGTCTGAAAAAGAGCCTTGCTAATTTGGTATAAATGCTATTTTTTTCTTAAGATTTTTATAAATCCCAACCTATCCTTCTTCATCCTACTATTTTTGTTCCATAATAATTTGCACTTAAAGACTTGGATGAATAATAATTATAAATGATAATTGGATGAAATTATTGCAGACCATGAATGACAGATAGTAAGAATTACTTCATAAGACCTGGCCCAACATTTCTATATTTCTGCATTCTTTTTTCATTTTTATTAAAGTTTATTGTAAGATAAAATACAAATAGAGACAAAAATTGAAAAAGTTAAAGAGAGACAAAGAGAAAGTCAGAAAGAAATGAAAAAGGAAGAAAAAAAAGTACTGACTTCTAGCATCACAGTCATTCTAAGACCTGAGAAGACCCTGGCAGAATTTTGTGGATATTGAGGTCTGCCTCTTGTTGTTCTCCTTGTAACTCAAAGACAAAGAGCAGCTTTGCTAAGCTAAAACAAATTTTCCAATCAAGAAGCAACCAGTCAAGCATGTAATTAAGCCGTGTTCAAGTTCTATTTCATCATAGTTCGGAAACAACATTTAAATGAGCAAAGAAATTTTTGGTAATTGATTTAACTCAACAACCCAGTGACAGTGAAATGACGCTGCTTATAAAATACAAGACAGTAAAAAAAATCAATAAACTTGAGCCAAAAATTAAACCACAAAAACCTTTCTTTTGAATCAGTTTTGCTTGGGGGAAGAAAATGATTTACTTGAATTACTCAGAAGAATTGTAGCTCTTTTCCACCCAAGAGAATAATGTAGACTGGGAAGTTGTCAGGGGAAATGTGGGCGTTTTGCTTGATTGCTTTTACTCTGGAAATAGAACTGCAGGTTTTGTTTCAGCAGACCAAAGATATAGATGGGTTTATAGATAGGACTGGAAATGCAACAATCAAAGAAGAATAGCTGCTTCCCCTGGTCTCTTCTTTGGCAATTCAAACCATTTTATCTCACATCAGATGTACAAGAATTCGTGTATATGAAGTATGAAACTATTTGAAGACAATGACAACAATGATGGTGAATTATACTGTTCTCATTATGATTTCATTTATATTTATGAGAATGCAGGCTTGCTCCATGTTGCATTGATTTTCTTGCCAGGTATTTGGGGGCAGAGGGAACAATATTGTGACAATAATATTGTGACAATTGAGGCTAATAAGTCTCTAGCAAAAACTTCTGTGGCAGATATTGCTGGATGACTCTTGATTCTCTTGGCCTTCCAGATGGCTGTTAAAATCTGGCTTTTCCTTCAAGTATTAGAGGATCCCAATACACATGTTTGTTTTTATGTTATGTAGTTATATTTTTATGATATATTTTTATGATATATTAGGTGGGCTATTGGTTATCTTTTTTTGCATTGAATTATTTTAACTGATTTTTTTAAAAAAAATGTTTTGTAAGGATTTTTTAATGCCCATAATTATGTATTTAAAAAGTGCAACTATATAAATTGTCTAAATAAATAAATGCCAAGGGTGAGGTAATTATCTTAGTTGTACCCTTACCTAACTGAAGAAAGAAGAGATACAATGAAGGACAATTTTTCTCATCACAGTTGGCTTTCATAGAGAGCTGAAGATGGAAATATCATGTATGACTAGCCAGCAGGAGAAAATGCCAGCCCAAGAATGAGAGAGAAAAGAAATCCATATAATCATTTCTTGATTTTAAAGTCAGAATACAGAATATAGAAGTATCTAAAAATACCTATATGCTGAGGCATGTGTAGCTTGTTTACATTCAGGTAGAAAAGGTGCTAAATGCTTGGCTAGATGCACATAAATCAAGGTTGTTTCATGCCTTTCCGTGGTGTTTATCAGAAAAGCAGGAAAGATAAATTTTAGTGCCTATTATTTCTCATGATAGAAAATGAAACCAAAATTCTTAATGTGATTTGCTGTCGCTAATAAAGGGGCAGGTGGGTGGGGAGAAACACAAGAATTGTGTGCTGTCAGTGGGTTCAAGTCCTACGGACATACCTTTGTGGAATAATTCACTAACAGTAAAAAGTTTTACTCCTTTTGCCAAAATGCAATGTTGTTATTGGAACTTGAAGTCCTATAGGCTCTAATCCTCAGAGACCACAGCTAAAGGCTGGGGTTATAGTAAAGGCACATTCTTTCAAACCACTGATCCTGTGATCCACTGAGTAATCCTAAAAGCCAATCAGATACAGAATGAATATCTGACAAAGCTTGCAATAAATCTGCCAGATGTCAACTCTGAAGTTGAGGTTAGGCGAAAGGAAGAGGTAAGGATATGTAGCAATTTGGAGCACATTGCACTGAGAGCTGAAGATTCAGGCAAGTACTTTATATCAGCCTTCCTAAACTTGCTGGTTTCTAGATGCACTGGGACTACAACTTTTCCCGGGCACAATAATACTTTAAGATCCATAATTCTAATAATAATGAAATGGGTAAAATCAGAACCTGTATTTATGGCTAAAACCACTTGAGGGACAGGGAGCTACAGTTAATCAGTTCTATTCTTAGAAATGGTATCTATGGTAACTTTTTGTGGGATGCCAAATGTAGCACAAGAATGTTTTCATCAATCATGAGAGTAGTTTTTATGCTTTTTCTTTAGACCCGGTTCTAGTAAGCTATGAAGGGTGTCCCTGCTGTAAATTGAATATTTGCTTTTGCTCAATTAATTTGTATTGCTTGTTTGTAATGAGCCAGTGTAAACAAGCTGGAAACATTATTATTGCAATACTTAGAAATAAAGGTAGCATTCTCACTACTTCATGCTTGCAAAAAGAAACTTGAAATCTCAGTTTTTCAGTCCATGAAGCCTTGCAGATACTGTCCTACAAAGTCCCATACCGGCCATCAACCAGTATTAATTATTTTCCACCTCACTTCCTGATTTCTGACCCTTGTTTTTAAAGACATATTACAATAAATTTAATTTCTTTTGTGAAACTGGAATGTTTTTAGGCATGCCCTTTTTGTAACACACTGTACAGCTGACTTGGAAATGCAATCCTTCTATTTACCAATTATGCCAGATATGGGGAATTTGATTCTACATGGCATCTGTTCTCCAAATGTTAGCTGTTCTGAGAAAATAATCTAGGTAGAATGCTGCAAAATTGCATGTTCATATGTCCAGAAACCTGTGAAAAGCAGGGTCATGCCAAGTGACATTGAACACTCTTGTTTCTATACCAATCTTCAATCAGGGACAAGAACGGTGAGTAGTGTCAACATTTAGGCTTAATCTAGGTGAACCTTGGGGAGAGTTCACATTTACAATATATTATTGTATATAATAATATATGGAGGAGACTGTGATTATTACTAAAATTTATCTGGTGGCTACTAATCTAGAGAGGGTTCCTTTCATGGAAGATTTCTACCAGTATATACTGATGATATTAATGCACAGGAATTGCATCATTTCTTCTAGTAGATATTGAAGCACAGTAAGAATCCTTCTAGCATATTCTAAATGCACAGTACTCATGAACCAGTTTTCACGTATTTTTAGTACATGTTTAAAAGAATGGAGTTGCCTGAGTTTGTTTCTGGGATTTCCTTGTAGATTCTCCCCCCCCCCCCATCTTTTTCCCAGAAATTATCTTGGGAAATGTAAGCCCTTCAAGGCAGGGTGAAATCTAAATTTTGTTACTACCGGTTCTGTGGGCGTGGCTTGGTGGGCGTGGCAGGGAAGCACTGATTGGAATGTTTTTGAAAGTACCTCTGCAGACTTAGATGAACTCACTGATACAGTAACATCATATGTCAGCTTCTGTGAAGACCTATGTGTACCAACCAGGAACTTGAGAATATATAGTAATAACAAACCTTGGTTCACAGCTAAACTCAAGCAGCTACGTCGTTCCAAAGAGGAAGCCTACAGAAAAGGTGATAAAAT
>JANHFM010001671.1:144827-155474 GCA_032468115.1 Grayia smithii | reverse complement strand
TGTAAACTGCTTAGAGAGGGCTGTAAAAGCACTATGAAGCGGTATATAAGTCTAAGTGCTATTGCTATTGCTATTGGCAACCAAGGTAGGGCAATTAAGAAAGAAGAAAGGGGAGAATTGCCTTTCCTTGCCCTGTATCATGTTATCTTTGTCGGCCATTTTGTTTTTTCAAGCTCCAATGATTCATTCTCAAGGTGTTTCCTTGTGCGTTTCTCAGGCAGCCTCTTTAGCGCAAGTGGCCTTTCGGAGCAAACTGTCAAGAGTGCTGGAAATGCAAAAAGAGTGAGAAAAAAGAGAGAGAGAGAGAGAGAGAGATGAAGGGGGAGAACTGTTTGTGATAAAAAATAATTGCCTTCGCAGCCCGTGCAAATGTCATCTGTTTCGCTCAACGGAGCATGACTCACAACCGTCTTCGCTTACCAGCAAAATAAAATAATGATAATAAAAGATAAAAAATGGTCCTGTACGTATTCTCTTCCCCCTGTTGCACTTTTAATTAACTTAAATCTTCCTGTGAGATGGGCTTGACAGGAGCGTCTGGAGAGGGAGCAGCTGAGGACATTTAAACCTTTCTCGTGAACCTTTGTTATGGCGGCACTGTGGAAATCCAGCATGCGCTGACCGGAGCTACTGTAGTGATAAACGTAGAGGGAAAAATAATAATCTTTTCCCTTCCAAATCAGGAGAGAATCAAGTTCTCTCCTTATCAATTAAATGAAGCTTCTCCTCAAACTTCCTTCAGAGCAACTTATCACAGGAGCCAGCTTGACAAACAGCGGCGATCAATCCATCAAACATCAGAAATGGTGACAGAGCAAATACAGGGATTTTTGTTTTTTTCACCCAGAACGAAAAGTTGTCAAATCTGGGCTGCTTAAAACAGGACTACCGATAGGAGGGGCAACCAAATATGATACAAAATCTAAACCTTTGCTCCCATCTAGTGGTGGATTTTTGTAGTACATATATGTTCCCAACAGCATTTTCCTTTCCTTTCCTTTCCCTGTTTCCTTTCTTTTCCATTTTCCTTTCCCTTTCCCTTTCCTTTCCTTCTCTTCCCTTCCATCTTCCTTTCCCCATCCTTTCCCTTCCCTTTTATCTTCCTTTCATCTTCCTTCCCTTTCATCTTCTTTTCCCTCCCCTTTCCCTTCCCTTTTATCTTCCTTCCCTTCCCTTCCCTTCCCTTTTCTCTTCCTCTTTTCCTTTCTCACTCTTCCACTTCTGCTCCCTTCCCTTTCCCTCTTCTTGAATTTTCCAATGTCTTGCCAAATTTTGATCACATGATTATCCTAATCATTCCTCTTTTTTTTAATCCTAATCCTTTCCTTATTCCTCTTTGTCGTCTACTTTTTCCTCTGAATTTCTTCGTTCCGTTAGCAGTTAGACTTTGTTCCCTTGTCCAGTTTTTGTACATCCCTGTACAATCTCTCTAAGAGGTTGGTAAGGTAAAGGTTCCCCTCGCACATCTGTGCTAGTCATTCCTGACTCTAGGGGGTGGTGCTCATCTCTGTTTCAAAGCTGAAGAGCCAGTGCTGTCCGAAGACGTCTCCGTGGTCATTTGGCCGGCATGACTAAACATCAAAGATGCATGAAATGCTGCGGTTGGTCCCTATTTTTCTACTTGCATTTTACACATGCTTTTGAACTGCTAGGTTGCCAAAAGCTGGGACAGGTAATGGGAGCTCACCCCATTATGTGGCACTAGGGATTCAAATCGCCGACCTTTCAATCGACAAGCTGAGTGTCTTAGCCACTGAGTCACCACATCTCCCTATATTAGAATTAGGGCATGCTTAAAAAATGTGAAAAGTGCTGCAGATCTTGCAGGGGCACAGCACTTTTCTACTCCTAATGAGAACACCCATGTGCTTTTCAGGCTTCTGTTTTCTCTTTCAAAGAGTGGATTTGTTAATGTAATATTGTAAGCACAGGCTTTATTTAATTTTTTTTCCAGGCTGGTGCAATTGCCTGAAAAAAACGCTATAAGAAACAGCAGAGAGGTGCCCTGCTTGTGTAATGGAATGGCTGTATTATAGAAGATGACTGCCTATAATATGAACCTTCATGCAGCTCAAGCATCTGGCTAGGCTATTAGCGTTTAATACAGTAACAACAACAAACAAAAACATTTAGGTGCAGGACATATTAGGTACAGTTTGTTTATATTAAACATGAACCTGGAGGCAGTTCTAGATCAAGGGTATGTGGCACATCTAACCTGCTAATGAGAAGATTTACATTTTTACCAAGATTCAGAAAGAGGTCTAATGGAGATTCTCAGTCATCCAGGCCAGGGTTGTTCCAAAGGTGCTTTTCCAAAAGGCAACTGAATTTTTGAAAGTTCAGTTGCCTTTTGAAAAAGCACCTTTGGGATTCAGAAACAGGGGCAGTATTGGTATGCTCTAAAACAGGGATCTCCAACCTTGGCCACTTTAAGACTTGTGGACTTCAACTCCCAGTTGATCGTAGATAGTTGGAATCACAGAATTGCAAGAGTTAATTTAAGCCATCAACTTCCTATTGAGTGGTGGACTTCAGATTAAAGCACCTCTGACAACTGGTTGTTCAGCTTCGGTTTGAATATTTACAGTGAAGAGTAGCCCACCACCATTCTGGGTAATTGGTTCCGCTATCCAATTGCTCTTATACAGTAGTTAGAAGGGTATTCATAAGTTCCAGCCTGAGTCTACCTTCCTATTATTTCATTCAGGGATTATAGAGAATAGATCTTGATCTTTGTAAGTGTGATACTTCGGTTATCTGAAAAGTGCTTTTATATCTTGGCCCAAGACTTTCTTCTCAAGACTTAACATTTTCTGCTCATAGGACTAAGTTTACACTCCTCTAATGATTCTCAATTGTTTTCTTTGTAGTTCTCCTACTTCTGTAATAGTTTTTGATTGAGTAGCACTAGCCAGACATAGTAGTACGTGAGATGGGACATAGTAGTACGCGAGATGGGAGCTGGATCAACACAGAATAGCGTGGAATTCTGACATTCTGTATTTGGATATTCTACTCTATTGATGAAGGGACACGGTGGCTCAGTGGCTAAGACGCTGAGCTTGTTGATCGAAAGGTCAGCAGTTCTGCAGTTCAAATCCCTAGTGCCGCATAACGGGGTGAGCTCCCATTACTTATCCCAGCTTCTGCCAACCTAGCAATTCGAAAGCATGTAAAAAATGCAAATAGAAAAATAGGGACCACTTTTGGTGAGAAGGTAACAGCGCTCCATATGCCTTTGGCATTTAGTCATGCTGGCCACATGACTATGGAGACGTCTTCAGATAGCGCTGACTCTTTGGCTCTGAAACGGAGATGAGCACTGCCCCCTAGAGTTGGGAACAACTAGCACATATGTGCGAGGGGAACCTTTACCTTTACCTTTATATGAAAATGATATATGAATGTTTATTATGCTGGTCATGACTGAGCCAGTTCCAATGATAATCTTATATAAAACTGGTTAATCTTCTACAGCCTTCACCAATTGAAAATTGTTGTGATCATTCCTATACAGGTAGTCTTCAACTTACAAACATTTGTTTAATGACCATTCAAAGTTACAACTAGCAAAGTCAATGGAGGAAGCCAGATTTGCTTAATGATTGCATGATTCACTTAACAACCATGACCAAAAGGTCATACAATGGGGTCCAACTCACCTAAAAATTATCTTGCTTAACAACCGAAATTTTAGGCTCAACTTTGTTGTAAGTCTGAAACCGGCTATAAGTATTTCGAGTTAATTAAACAGAACCTCTTTTAATATTCTCTAGAAATGAGTAGGAGGGCTATTCTCCCCTAATTATCCCTGCAATTTGCAGAACAGAAACAATGCATACTTTATATGCTAGTTTTGTATAGGTGACTTAATGTCTTCCTTTTTATGGACTTAATTAATGCAATTGATCTGACGGACTCCCTCCATCAAAGAGAAATTGGTGTCTCTGCTGGGACTGAAGACTACTTGCTGAGTATTGTACACATGGAAAATTAAATTTCAAATGGAAGAAACGTGACTCTTATCAATTTAAAACTCAAGTAAAAATAGGTAATTGTATGGATGATAACCTTCTCCAATTACAAGTAATTACTCATAAATAATTATGACATAATAAAGCTAAAATTATTTTTACAAGTATAGGGTAATCTAAATGTTGCGTTAATATGCCTTGTTCAGATGCCAAAGCACAAAAAGAATACTAATGTGGAGAGATTGCAGTGTTGCTTAATTAATTATTTGTGTACGTCTTTACTGTGGAAAAATATTGAAGAAATATCTACATTTAAACAATTATTTTAGGTGAGGGCCTTTGAGGAGCTATGTCAAATAGAGATGAGCAACGAAGCTGTAATTGGCAAATTACAAATTAACAACTCATTGGGGTTGCAAAGCTTTCTTTCACCAGAGACATCTTCAAGAATTTAAATGAGAAACTGCTGGTCTTTGAATAAAAAATATCCAATCTGTCGTTAAAAATTAGCATTCCCATTCAATGCAGGGGAGAGAGCAACTTGTGGAATATCAATCTAAGAATGGCATTCCAGAGGAATTTGGGAAATCATAGGTCTACCTGGGCATTGTTGTCTATTTAGCCTATGGAAAGCATTTCCTACTGAACACTAAAATTAAAATGACATTGGCAGCTTTGGGTAATTTAACAATCACTAGGGAATCTTCCATTGTGAATACAAAGATGACTATCATCCACAAGTTGAGATGTTCTGGTTTTTAACTTAAAATGTCAGTCTTATCTGTGAGATAGAATATGCTACTCATACTGACTCTAGACACTGAACCATGCTGGCTGACTTGCTTACAGCTGAGTTAATAATGCTGTCCATTTGCAAGTCTTTAAACCTCCAGGATGGTGTAGAATCAAAATCAGTGACAATGATAGCATACATCGGTGATTATAATGATGAAGGTGATGATGGGGGTGATGTGCTGTGGGATATTCAATTGGACAAAGCAATTATGTTGGAAGATTAAGTGGTAAAATGAAACCAGGCCACCAAAGAACATGGTGACTGGACACCATCAAAGCTGACACCAACCAGAGCATAGAAAAACTCAAAGAAATAGTGCAAGATCAGACGTGGAGACACTTGGCCCATAGAATCACCAAAAATTGGACACAACTGAATGGATAACATTATCAACATCATCATAGAGAGAGAATGTGCTGGCATTACTGCTAATTTCTTACTTCTTGCACATACAACCATACACTCTTGAAAGATGGTTTTAAGGACTATGTTCTGACCCAGCCTTCACAAATAGTGATAAGATGTTTACTCATGAGTAAAACAAACCCCTTTTTATAACAGGGCACTCACAGTCTTTTATTCACAGGGATAAACAAAAAAAAAGGCAAATATAATTAGTTCCAACAAACCTGGGTTTATCCCAGAAATCCGAATTGCTTGTATATTAGAAACAAACAGTTGTCTGGGACAACCGGCCACTCCTGAACCCATCTTATTTATTTCCCAGCCAGGGAGGGGCTGGCTATCATCTGCTTCTGCTTCTCCCTAAGAGCCGGCTTACTGCTTTCCTTTGCTCAACTCTCTTTTCCTCTCTGTGCATATGCGCATCTGGGATGGGCTCCATCTGTTCCTCCCCCTCAACAGCTCAGGTCCCTTATGACAGCTGCCTCTTCACCTGGGGGAGGACGGAAGGCCCCAACTCTGCCTCTATCTCTGATGCTGTTTCCTTATCAGAGCCTTCCAAAGGTTCCGAAACTGGCCCAGGCTCTCCCTCCACCTCCTCCTCTGACTCTGCAGCTATCTCTGGCGGGCCACAACTACACTACTTCAACCTGTATCAGAAGATTCTCCCACTTGGCACCACTCCAGTTCGTTGCTTCTCAGGCTTCGGATGGTATCCAATTACAGTTCATTTTCTTACAGATAAGAGCATAATATTTACATTACTTCTTTTTTTCAAGCCAGGTCTGATTATCCTTGCTTCTTAATGCTTTGCTTGATATTTTTGGAATTCAACTTTGCATTCATTGGCTTTCTGCACCTCTAAACTTATTGACCATGGAACACAAGATATAGAAACGATGAGCAGTTATTCTCCCTTCTTTCCATACTTCATTCACTTATCTCTATATAATAAATCTGGAACTTATTGGACTCCTATTTTCCAGACATTCACTACTTCCCCCGCTTCCCAGTTTAGGCCTCTTTTTCTTCTGACTCTAAACTGTACAAATTCTCACTTGACTTCCTTTCCATAATGAAGGAGAAGACCAGGGAAGAAATCCAGCAGGTTCTAACAGGTTCTGGAGAAACGGTAGCGGAAATTTTTAGTAGTTTGGAGAACCGGTAGTGGAAATTTTGAGTAGTTCGGAGAACTGGCAAATACCACCTCTGGCTGGCCCCAGAGTTGGGTGGGACTGGAGATTTTGCAATATCCTTCCCCTGCCATGCCCACCAAGCCACACCCACAGAACCGGTAGGGAAAATGTTTGAATTTCTCCCCTGGAGAAGACACTGTAGATTGACGATGGACTCAAGTAACTAGGAGTTTCCTCCCCTTAGGTTATTTCCTAAATAAAATTTATCTTCTTTCACATAAGTATCAAATTCAAGAATACTTGTATAATCTTACTAAAATTCTATTCATAACTTTAGTTTTTCCTCTCTGGGCACATTCTTTCTACTGAGCCAGGTTGTCTACTCTCTAGCAGACACAGGATTGCTATTGTTTAAATCTGACCTAGAGGCCTGGGGAATGGAATGCGACAAGTCACCACAGCCAACTCAATGCAGCCAACTTGCCGCGGCCAACTCATCAAAGCCAATTCACTGCGGGTCAACATGCCACAGGACAATTTAACAATTAAATTTAATTATTTAAAATAAATACAAAAAAATTAATTTAATTTTCACATTTCATTCTGTCCCTCCTTTCTTTAATTATTCTCTTCTACCATTTCTTTGATATTAGCATAACCCTTGTGCTGTAGTGAGTTGTCCCATGGTGAGTTGGGTGTGGTGAGTTGTCCCATGGCAAGTTGACCATGGTAAGTTGGTTGTGGCAAGTTGGCCATGGTGAGTTGGCTGTGGCAAGCTGACAATGGTGAATTATCATAGATACAGGAATGGAATAGCTGTCATAAAGCCTACTCAGGGGCATACATTTACTCTAATACACTATAGAAAACACTGAAAAATAAATTATCTCCATAAATTTTCCTGATACTCTTCACTGACAGTCTCTGAACATTTCTTAATGACCAACTTATCCTTTGCCTCATTTGATATTCTATTTATGGTCATAAAATAATAAAATCTAATCTGTGACGAGGAAGTGGAATGCATGTTATCTACAAACTTACTGACTTGGGCTGCAATTAGTATCAAGGGATTATGGTGCCCAGCAGAGACATTGTACCACCTTCCCCTTTTTAAAGCCGTAACAACCATTTCATGCTATATTGAAACCTTTTTCTGTTCAGTTACCATGAAACGTAACTTGCTGTATGATGCTGAGAAGGAGTGATTTGCTACTGTCTGACTCTGACTCACAGACTTGGTCTTTCATTCTGATTAGGCACTTAGGAATGGTTTCTTCTATGGGACCAAAGTCCAGCCGAAGGATCAGTTAATGGTAGAAAAGGTAGAATGATCAAATCTGAATGAACAACCCTTAATACATTGCTTGTCTGAACATTTATGGCTCAGATCTGATCACCCTAAGAAATGGTAAAGTTAGTTTTTCTCTCCTTCTGCAAAAAGAGAACATCTCTTTTTTTTTTTCTACTTCACGTAGTTCTTCAGCCTCCTGGAACAGATGGGGGGGGGGAGGAGGGGATAAAACAAACTCAGTGGGGAATTTTGAATTACCAATCTCCTCTTTTGCAAGGGGAAATATTTGAGTAAAAATATGAGTGAAGAAATCACTCTTGGAAAATGAGATTTTGGATAGGGTGATTTGGAAAATTTTCTGGGACTATTGTGATTTCCGTCCCACCAGTGGTTGGTTGCTCCTGGTTCGGCCTGGTTCACGCGATCTAGCAGCGGTGACGATGTGACTCACCGAACTGGTTCTCTGTGGCCGGGAGCTGGGCCCACCTGCCCACATTTTTTTTCCCCATACCGCATTTTTCTTCTTTTTTTCTGAGCAGCAATCAACTAAAAAGTGTCCAGCAGCCAGGCTTAAGTGCTCTGTGCATGCGCAGAGGGCTTTTTTCCCCTCTAAGCCGCACTACAGCTGGTAAATACTTTAGTGCGTATGCACGGAGTGCCTGTTTGGCGCACATGCGAGCTTCAGTCGCATGTGCGCGGCGATTACGCGCAAAGCTAGTTCAGCTTTTGTATCTAGCTGAGTTCTGTCCAGGTTTTTCATCATCCAAGGGATATCATATATCTCTGCTAGAATGAAAACCAGGAAGATTTTAGCACCTAGAAATTATGCTGCTATAGTTCAGCCCAACTTCGTTGTACTCAATATACCCTAATTCCATTCTTTGACATCTTCCTTGTACAGTACAAGAATCCAGCTGGTAGTGGAATTGCTCATAATATTGCCTCAAATCTCCTCTTCTTTTTTGCTTTTATCTATTTGCCTAAGAAAGAGTTTAGAAAAAAAAGAACCTTCAAAAACCCACAGCTACCATAAAATTTAATTAGTTTAATCAATATATTTATACCTTAATTTTGATTTACATGTTTTTATGATCAGCACAGGTAATCTTAATGTTGTATATTAACTTAAATAAGTATAGGAAAAGGAGTGGCAGAGCTTGGGAGCAGAGTCAAAAGAGGAAATATCCTAGAGTCAGTACATAGCCACAAATGCACTCAGTCTAACCCTTCTTGAAATCTGTAAACCCTTATCTAGTGCCAAAATAGTGCTGTTAGTTGACTAGATTCTTGTGCATAGGCATGAGCAATAAATCAGTTTAATTGGAACTTAATGTGTTTCTTGATCTTTTGTGCCTGACAATAACTGCATTAAATAATATCTTTTGGTAACCAAATTACTGTCACTAGAAAATATCTGATACTGGTATGTAAATTCCCTTAATATGTAGGGAATTTTAACACACTTGTATTCTCTTCAAACACTAAACAATGGCAGATCTCTAGTAGATGAATTTTCTTCAGATGACCATCACTTAATGCATACATTATTCATCTCGGCCTCAGGAGAAGAATGATTTTACTATTTAGGTAAACTGAGTTTTGCCATATATATAATTGTCACCCAGTATTGAGCGATACACCCAAAATTTATTTTCCAGGCAGACAGTATCAGATTTAAGATTCAGGTTTTGTTCTGTTTTTGATTTTATTTCTTTTGTTTGTTTTGATGAGGGCTGATGGAAAAGCTGTTGCCCTAATGAATTGTGTATCTTCTGATTATGCAACATTCCAACCTCTTAGTATGGGAATTGTGGTGCATTTGAATAATAAATGAGTGCATGTGTTATTTCCCCTGACAGTGAAGGTTTTTTTTTTCCTATTGCAACTTGCTACATACTAAATTGATCCTCCTTCCTTTTCTTGCAAATTCTCTCATTAAGTTAAATAGTCTGAAAGGAGCAGCCATTAAACATTCATTCCTTATTAACTAAATGGTGTAAAATGGAGGTCTCCGAACACTTACCTAATTAATTGCATAAAGCTGGAAACAAAGTTAACAGGGAGCAAAACAGTATTATTATTTTTTTTTGGTGGTGGTGGGAGGAGGGATGATTATATAATTGACTGCAAAGCTATTTACTGAGGACCAGAGAAGCGGAAATTTTTTTCCATTCTGCACAGGCCATTAAAAGAAAGCTCCAGCAGGGAAGTCATTTCAATATATTCTTTTTTCCCCTTAAAAATATCAGGCAAACTGATCCAGAAGTATGCTCATCTGGATGTCTTCCTTTAGATTAGGTCAGCCATGTAAGCAGTTTTTTTCGATCCTGTTAGAACAGCAGGATTTGTTGTTTAAAATGCAGAGCTCATAAAGGTGGCTTAAATACCAGAAAGTTTTATTAAATAGACAAATCTATTACATCCTCAATGCACTCTGATGCATGTTCTACTCAGAAGATATTCACATTGATCTCTATGAGATTGATGCCTAGATAATATAGGATTGCTGGATTACAGAGCAGGCGTCTTGTTTAGTCAGAAGTACATCTCTTTGAGTAAAGTAAGATTTACTCTGAGGTAAATAAAGATAGGATTGAAAACTCAGTTAACTAAGCGTTTATAATTTCATCCACCTCAATTTTCATCTCATTGTTTTCAGTTTTACAACTTCAGAGCTGTAATTTCAAGTTAGTTCTTTGTTGTTAGTCTTTCCTCAGTTTCTTCTCTTTGCTGACAAGCAAAGTTCTAAAACCTGAATGAAGGGAAAATGGAAGATTTAATCTTCCATTGAGGTGGGGTGCAGTATTAGGGAAAATCATTCTATGGTGTAGAGCAGGGGTGGGCAACCTGCAGCTCGGGAGCCGCAAATGGCTCTTTCATCCCTCTGCTGTGGCTTCCTGTCACTGGTGAGCTCCATAATTGATAGGGTTTTCAGTTAGGACAAGTAGAGGAAAAAGGAGGCCATTCTAGGAGGAGACTCTGTGGTGGGGGAATCAGACTTCCGGTTGGCTCCAGAATTGAATGGGGGGGGGGGGGGCGTGC
>JANHFM010001671.1:115349-125510 GCA_032468115.1 Grayia smithii | reverse complement strand
GGAAAGTAACAGCATTCCATGTGCCTTTGGTGTTTAGTCATGCTGGCCACATGACCACAGAGACGTCTTCAGACAGCGCTGGCTCTTTGGCTTTGAAATAGAGATGATCACCACCCCCTAGAGTCAAGAACGACTAACACATATGTGCAAGGGGAACTTTTACCTTTACCTTTATTCTATTCAATCTAGCCATACTTTTAGGGATTTTATACTCTTCTGATTATTTTTTGAATTACTATCAATGTACAGGCAGAATTCTACGAAACACATTCATGTTTCTGTCCAAATGGAAAGAAAAATGGAGTTCAGGCAGTCATTGACTTACCACAGTTTCTTTAGTGACCATTCAAAGTTACAAAGGCACTAAAAATGTGACTTACGGCCGTTTTTCATAGTTATGAGCTTTGTAGCATCCCCATGATCGTGTGATCAAAATTCAGAAGCTTAGTAATTGATTCATATTTATGACCATTGTTGTGTCCCAAGGTCATGTTATCCCCATGTTATCCCCTGCGACCTTCTGATAAGCAAAATCAACAGGGAATTCAGATTCACTTAACAACCGGGTTACTAACTTATGAACTGCAGTGATTCACTTAGCAATGGTGGCAATAAAGGTCATAAAATGAGGCAAACTCACTGAACAAATGTTTTACTTCACAGCATAAATTTTGGGCTCAACTGTGGTCATAAATCAAGGACTACCTATCGTAGACTTTAGGAAATGAATCAGAAATGCCAATTTTGGAATTTAGTTAAGCAACCATTACTGAAGATTACTTGCACCACAGAGAATTAAAAGGAACATAAAGGGGAAAAAAAGGCTCAGAGTGAATGACATTAGTTAAGGAATGAACCCCACGGCAGCCCTGAATAAGATTTTCATGAGTAGTTTATAAAATCCTGTTCTATTGATTGGGTTTGTTCATATAATATTTTGTAATCATAAATGAAGCATTTATAGAGTCATTATCATTCCCAATTACA
Source organism: Grayia smithii (assembly GCA_032468115.1). NCBI lineage: Eukaryota > Metazoa > Chordata > Lepidosauria > Squamata > Grayiidae > Grayia > Grayia smithii. The sequence continues at coordinate 124,523 of JANHFM010001671.1, read as the reverse complement.
CTTGTTAGGCTTATACACTAATTAGTTTGGATCAGATAAGACTGAAAGGTTAATCAGTGAAATTTACAGTTCCAAGGGATAGATAAATTAACATTTTGTAGAAGTCTGCCCAAAAACAATGCCAGCAAATTATTGATCATCCTGTACATTTTTGCCTACCACCACCCACCCACCCTTCGTGGAAATATTATGCTTGAAAGTCTTCAAGGTGCTAATCGTGAGCTTTACGGATGGGAATTTTCACAGAGAATTTGTTTGCGAAAAACATAAAACAGGTTATAAGGACAACCATAAAGTTCTCCCTGGGTCTCATAAACATCAAATTTACCCAAATTCTTGGGGTCAATTTTCATTTGCTTCTCTGAATGCCATTTGTAAAATATTAAATTATGTCTTTTCTACTTCAGGAGAAAAGTATTCTTTCCCAGAGGTTCATTTCTATGAAACTAGTTGCTCCCAGACAAACAATCTGTGTTGTTGTTGTTGTTGTTATTATTATTATTATTATGCAGAAAATTTAAGCTGGCATTTGAAGACTGGAGTTGATCAAGAGTAGATATTGGGATATGTGTGATTACTGCTTATTATTACTGCTTACTTATGTTAGCAGTGTGTGTTTTATATGGGGATCTATATCTTCATCTCCATTTATATCTAACCTTGTTTTGTAGATATTTTAAAAGGCTTATATGTCCATCCATCTTATTGCTACAACTCTGGGCACAGCTCACAAAACAACAGTAGAAATTGGAGAAGTCCAATAAAACAAATATCCAAAATAAAATAAAAATAAAATGCTGGCAACTTAAACAACATCCTCCAGGACATCAACTATTGCAATAATTGAACTCGAGTCTCACCCTATCCCAACTGTTACAGCTTTTATAAGCTGCTGAGCATCATTTAATTGAAGTGACATCATGACACTTATGGGAGTGAGGGGCATGATGGCTCAGGGGTAAGGCTGCTGAGCTTGTCAGCTGGAAAGCTGACAGCCTAGATTGGAGAGCCAAGTGCCATCTGATGATGTGAGTTCCCATCCTTGCCTCAGCTCCTGCCACCTAGCAGTTTGAAAGCATGCAAATACAAGTAGGTAAATAGGTACCACTTCAGTGGGAAGGTAACTGGCATTCCGTGTGCTTCGATGTATAGACTTGTTGGCCACATGACCATGGAAATTGTCTTCAGACAATGCTGGCTTCCTTGGTTAAGAAATGGAGATGAATACTGCCCTGTCAGACATGAATGGACAGGGGCATACCTTTACCTTGTGCTACTTATAGTAAGTAAATAAGTAAGTAAGTAAGTAAATTAAGTAAAGTAAGTAAATAATTATGTACGTATGTAAGATCCTTTCTCTCTGACACAAATAAACAAAGGACTGTTTGAATAACTGTCTTTCATCCTATGAATGCATAATGAAATATTCCAAGGTAATTCAGTTTCTTTAGAAAAAATCCTTTTAATGGGTCTTCTACAATATTAGATGGTTCCATGCATACTGCAAACAGATTCAGATCCATCCTGGAATATGAGAAATTTATCCATTTGCCTCTCACTGGATAAATATGTTTCAGAGGTTTAGAGTTTAGGATTTGATAGAGAAATCAACCCAAATTAACAATCCAGATTAAAATAATTTGAAAAATGATATTGATGGAAAGAAATGAAATAAAATAGACTTCTGAAAATGAGCATTTCTTATATTTTTGATAATGAATATTTCTATTAATTGAAGATAATACAGTTATGTTTTGCTTATTTCCTACATAGTTTTTCTTCCTTTAACTTTCTATGGTCTTTCTGGTAGTTGTTTCCTTTTTTTTCTTATTTTTTTTTGTTTTGCTAATAGGAGAATTAGTTTTTTATTTACAATATTCATAAAAACTTGATTTTACGTTAAAAATATAAAATTATGTCATACCTTCATGTATTGGACATATTTTATCTTGTCCTACAGTTATTAGTATTCAAAGTAAAATATAGTGCCATTATCCTGTTTTAGCTTCATAACAATTCTGATAAATTGCTTAGATAAAGATGTAGGCACTTGATTCCTATCTGGTGTGCTTCAAGGTGGATTGTTGTTGTATTTCTTAGCAATTGCTCAACACAGTTACACGGTATGCTTATTTTTGTACTGCAATTGCCTAGTTCTTATAACAGAGCTATCAATGTGTAATATAATGAGAGATTTCATTTATCAGCCATCTTGTTGCAAAATCTTACATTGGTTGGGGCTGAGAGGGAATGACTGGCCCAACAATAGAATTTAAATCACTTGCCCACACCCTATTCTAGCACCTTAACCACTACACCACATTGGTTCTTGTGTTTCATTGCTGATTAATAATATTAATATAAATGCTCTACCCCAGCAATCTTCTGCTTTATTGTATATTTATCCTGAATGTTCAATGAATCATACAGTATATTCAATATAAACCCCTTTTATCTTAAATTTAGAGAAATAATCTACAAGTTAACAAGCATCAATGTGAGACTATTTAATTGCTAAATGCATTCAGAAAGTGCTAAGTATCTTGTATTAAAAAAACTAGTTTTTGAATCCCAAGTGCAACAGTTTAAACAACCAAGCACTAATTACTTTGGATAATGCTCTCCGTTCCAGTTGCTGAATTGGTACATAATTAATTAACACATGCTATAGATTTCTGTTGAAAACTTCATAAAAACTACCCATCTTAGAAAAGTCTGGAAAATAATTTGTAGAAATTTAGCCCTTTTAGGTGATTACAGGAAAGAAAAGAAATAAGAAGCATCTGAATTAAAAAAAAAAGTATTATAAACTTTTCTACAAATGACCTAAATTGCATTATATATCTACGTATGGCTGGGGGTGATGAAGTGTTGAATAGATCAAAGTGCAACCAAATTCAGGATACAAATAGTAATTATTATATTACTAATAGTGGCTATTTATAGAACAACTATTCATAATACAACTGCCCAGGATAAATTAAATCACGTGCTTTAATGTTGCTCTAAAGCAAGATTCAGGTTAAAACAACATTTTTGGTGAATTATAACTTTCTCTTTCTAGCTTCTATTAGAAGTTTCTTTGTTCAAGAATAGTCACTAAAATATCAAAAACAAAATATTGCTAGGAAGCCATTTCCCCGACTAGATTTTAAATATTGCTCATGTTTAAAATCTTACCTCAAACTGTCATTATTCTTTTGTACACAAATGTCTTTCTTTTATATACCTGCCATAATTTATCAGTAAATGACAAACAATGACATATTTCCCACCAAATATGGACAAGTATAAAAAAAGACAACCCTTTGATTTTGTGAATGACATATTTTAAGTTCTCTCATATTAAATATTTTATTTGATGTTATTTATTTATTTTTCACATTTCTGAACTCCCCATCTTCCTCAAAGGACTCTGAGCAGTGTACTATAAAATATATTCAGAGAGAATTAGCAACTGGATGTTCTGTAGAATTTATGTATTATATGTCTGCCTTCGTTATGTAATATTTTTGTAAATGAATGCCAGTTTTAGTTGGAGCTATCTATAAGTAGGCACAGATCTAATATTGATATAAAATATATCAAAATTGTATAAAATAATATCAAGGACAAAGATTTCTGATCCCCAAACACGCCATTGTAACCTTTGACCATATCAGAAGACTTCCAATCCAGGAACAGGTTATTCTGAAATTCCTGGAAATAGTTGCAACATGAAATCACAGTCAAAATGTACCATTCCTGTTTCATGTATAACTAATTCCAGGAAAGTTAGACTATGTGAAGGTCAGGCCACTTTGGGTGAGGTCAGAACAAATTCCTCTGTTTGAACAGGTTTTTTTTCTTCTTGAGGTCAGAAAATAATTTTGATGTCAATACAGGTTGCTATTTCAGTAGATATGGAAACAATGTTATTGTTCAATGGAAGAAACAGCAGGTATATACTGAGATCATGGTCCAAATACTGTATGTTTAAATTCATTTGTTCATAGCAACTGACCCAAAAGTCTGGAACAACTGACTGCATTAATGTGGACATTAATCACTGTTAATGACTGTTAGTATAATTATTAGGTGGACAAATGATACAAAATACCCAAGCCAATTAAAAGGCAGGAAGAAGAATTTCTGTATGAAGCAGAGCTTAATAAATTTATTTGATTTTCATAAGTGAAGAAATTCAAGTGTCTGATAATTTGATTGAATCCAAGTAGGGACATTACAACGATACTCCTACAATAAACTTTACTATTAATTTCCCACTGTGAGTATATCAGTTTAAGGTTTCAAGTATAAGTAGTGTATATATTGTTTTCAGACATTTTAACATCTCCCCAGTTCTGTATTTCAGAAGGAACTGTAGAAAGAAAGGAAAATATGTATAGAAATAGATGGCTATTGCTAGATCTGATCTTATGCTATGAATACACACTCACAACAACAACAACAACAACAGCAACAACATTAAAAATAGATCTCTTCCAAAATGAATTTAGTTATTACCTCAGCACAGCAATCAAATCATCTTGATAGAGAGAACAGGTAGTTTTATTTCATTTTTTTTAAAAAAAGGAAAGTGAATTAGAAGGGAAGGTATGATAAAACCAGTTATGAAAAATCAGTGTATTCAAAGCTCTGGTTACTTTTAAAAATGACAATGTACAGAGACTGAAACAAAGATGAAAATACCATAACCCTCCATCTGTGTGTGTGCTTTATGCAGCTAGACTTCAAAGGGAGATATATAATTACCTTCTGAGTTAGATACATTCCCGGGAGAGGAAGAGTGTGCCTCTTTAAGCGACTGGGCTGCAGTAAATACTGATGCAGTTTTCTGTTATTTTCAATCGGATGGAGAGCAGATATCATTGGCTGCACTGAGGAGCTGTCACATTCTCAGTGCTGGGGAGGAGTAGGACAAGAAGCAGCATTTGAGCTCTTTCTACACACTGGCTTCGCAAACATTGAGAAAGAAAGAAATGAATATCTGGCTTTAAAGCTGACAGCAACCCAGATTTGAGCGTGGTAATCTACTACTGCAGAAGGAGCAACATCAAAAGTCTAAGGAGGGAGACTGGATTTCCGAGTCTTTTGCTCTAGCACAACTCCTGGGATTTGCGCTGTCCAAAGTGCTGAAACATGAATCAAACTGCAACAGTGTCCCATCAGGTGAAATGTCAGCCTACCAAGATGATCAAGGTACTGTATGGCACCTCATTTTTGTGGACCGGAATGTGTATGTCTGTAGGTGTGCGTGTGTGTTTGAGAAAGATAATGTGTGTATCTGCCTGTGGATATTTCTGTGGAACAATATGATTATCACTCATTTAAATATTAGAACTCTGAGATGTTTCCTATGTGACTTTTTTCTTGTTTTTATAATGAATGACTGCTGAGTCTTCTGTCAGAATTATTTGTCTGCAGCTTGCGTTGCCATTTCTAGTTGGGATAGTGAGATGTGTGGGGTAAATATGAGGAACTCGGAATGATAATTTAGAAGTTTGATAAGGTTTTTAGTACTTTTTGTAATGATGGTTTTGAATACGCAAGATGAACTTCATAGCATAGATGGTAAAGGCTGCTTGCTTATTATCCTTAGTTTCTTGCATTTTATTCAACTGAAAATATCACAAGTCATGGATTTTTAAAATTCTGGATAGTCATGGGTCTGATTTGAGTCAGATATATGTAAACTAAGTTCAAATGAAATGGACTATAGCCTGGCTTGCTGGTGGCTTGTTAATTGATTTCTTTTATGGCTAAGATAGTGTAGAGATATCTGAATTTGAAATTATATTGATGGCCATATCATTTTGTGAATAGTCTTGACTGACATGGGCTTATTAGTTCTCCTTACTACATTTTTTCCATATGTGAACATACCAAATGTATGATATACATCTCTAGTATTTCAGTGAAGAAAGGTGGCAGAAATATAATCCTGCTGTTATATTAAGGTATTTTTTTACAGTGTGATAAATCTGTAACTGAAAAATACTTTTCAACTGCAATCCAGATTTTGGATTTGGACTCGGACATTTTCTCTGGGTATATTTTTTCTATTGCATTATTTTACTATTCATGTTTGTTCCAACATTCAACCACACATCAGTATTTTATTAAATCAAGAAAATGCTGGATTGAATGCTTAATCTGCAGAATTCTAGAACACAGTGCATTAAAAACTACTAAGGCTGCAGTCTATCACTGATTTACTTGGGACTGAATGCAGTAGGACATGCAGCACAACCTTATGCATGTTTATTCAGAGAGCTATATTAGGGGTGTTCAAACTTGGCAACTTTTAGACTTGTGAACTTCAGCTCCCAGAATTCCCCAGCTAGCCCTGTTCTAGATGAACATAGATTCACAGCCAGATTTGTGCATAAATATGCATTGGTATCCAAATGTCTCTTGTATTCTAAGGAAAAGTAAAGTTGCATATTTTTGTAAAAAAAAAATGAAACTAATAAATTTCATTAAGTTACCAAAACTGCAAAATTGATGAAGTTCTGTATAGTTGTTCTGAACAGGATGTAGCAAATAAGAATTTCAGTGCAGTCTTATACCTGCCAACTCAATTGTAAACCCTGTAGACTTCAATCTGACTTGAAGTCAATGTGACACCCAAGCATTTGTGGATGAACTTACTGATTTAATTTTCTTCCGCAAGTTCATTCACATTCCAGTGTGTATTCCTTGCAAAGAAGGTAGAAAATCTGTGGCCTTAATGATCAGCCCGCAAATTGGAATATTAGGCGTAAAAGCCACGTTAACATATATCATTTCACATGGAGCAAACCAAATCTTAATTGCATTTGGACGGTTCGTGCTGTTTTGCTTCTTAAGATCCTGTGATTCTAATATTGGGACTACTCCTGAAGCATGTGGAATATATATATATCAAATGTTTAACAGCTATAAATTAGTCATTAAGTGCATTTCACTATATGCTGAAAGAAAATCACAGAAATCTAACAACAACCTTAAAAGCCCTAATTGATCAATATCGATGGACAGAGAAAGGGACAAAACTAAGAGTTGCATTTAGGTAGCATTTGTCTGCAAAGCTGTCTTCATACAAATAATACTTGCTCAACCTAAAGTTTTTGATGTTACACACTCTCTTTTTGAAGAGGAGTAAATGTAATATGTGCTTTGAAAACAGGGCCAGATACTGCAGTCTAAAGTGATGGTTGCAGCAATCTGATACAGACACAAAGTTAGAATATACAGTATTATGCTCCAGGAGCCGACCAGCATAAGCTATTTGACATTTTCCTAGAAATGATGTTTCCACAAATATGTTCATTTTAGGAAACAACTGATTGCACAAATGCATCAGGTTGTTTCTAATGCTGGCCATCTGCCAGTTGACCGGCAACAACTGGCAAGATAGATTCTTGCTGAATTCCCTTACGCCTTCCAAATCTGCTGCAGAGTAGGACTTTCTGATCAGATGGGATGGTGCAGGAGGTGGAAGCTTTACCACATAATTGGTGCATATAATTGGATAGATGTGATTATTTTACATTAGAAGTAGCTTCGTAGCTTAATTGGGCTAGGAGCTAGATATATTGGTAGCTGATGTTGTCAGGGGAGCTAGGGAGCCAATGTTGGACAGAAAGAGGAAAGGACTGAGTTTAAATTTTCAGACATCAACAACCAGGGAAAGGAATTTGAGGCTGCCGTTTGGTGGAGTTACTACAAGGTGAACTAAAGACTTGAGGATTAACGCTGGAAGAGTTTAGAATTAAGCATATATTTGTTTCTTTTTTCAAATAACTTTATTAAGAATAAAAAAGAAGAAATGCTGATACAAAAGACAAATACAAAAAGAAAGGTAGAAAAAAAAAACGGGGGAAGTGTAACAAAAAGAGAAAAAAGAAAACAAAAAGTAATTTTTTCCTTCATTCCAGCAAGTAAAAACAATTCTAATTGCTCATCACCCTATCTAAATAAAACACACTCCACTCTCTGGATCTCATAATTCATCTCTTAACTAAAGTCTCATCATTTGTTCTTTGTCAGCAAGTTCTGTAAGGGAAACAACTAATTTTCTATTTGAACCTTGATTGAATAAGACAGCCTTGTATTCCTTCCTTGAATTTTTAAAAATCTTAATTTTTAATTCACCAAATATAATCCCAGGACTTGTTTTCTATTTACCATTTAAAAAACAAAACAAAACAACAACAACAAACCAACCAAGAATCTTTCAAAACTTTAATAGACCTCTTTGTACATCCAATAAATAATGTTTTTTGGTCACTTCTCATAAATCCTTCAAGATTTTAACAGAATGTTTTATAGATCCAGTAAGAAAAAGTTATCCAAGTCACTTTTCTGGTTTAATAATTATATATCTCCTTTAGGGAGGGAGGTATCTGTCAGTTTCATTTGTGTATCCAGTACATCCTTCTCCACATCTGTCATATTGTGTGATACATTTAAGTACACTAGCAATTTAATTTCAAAATTATCCATTATAGCTCTTTTTTCTTCTGTAACTTTATTGACACATGCTCTATCAAACAAGTAATTTTGAAGACCAGTATTCAAAAATATCTATTAAGGTTTTTTTAATATCATTCTTTATTTCTATTAACAAAATCAATTTATTTTCCTTTAGCTCTTTCTAATGTCAAATCTTGAAAGTCCATTATCATGTTTGTTATTTTAAAAAACCCTCAAACAATCACCAATTCTTTGGGAATGATTTTTCTAATTAATTCAAATCTATAATTCCAAATAAAAATCCACTTGGACCCTTAAATTATTGTTAATCCATATTCTAAGCCCCCTTTTGCTGTGCAATCCAAAGATATTTTTTCAAAGCTTTTAAAAATCACATTTAAATCATTTTCTCCAAGGAGAAGGCATGACGCCTTATACATATAGTGAAATCTTGCTGTCTGGAAAGGTCTTATCTTTTCCAGTACAGTTTAAAAAAGAAATCCAAATAATCCAAAAGTGATTAAGTAATGAGGTTCAGTTGAACTTTCTGTCCTTAAATAGCTGTGTTATGGAAATGAACTTGATATCCTTGACGTCCAGCCACTCCCAATCACTAAGTCAACTGCAAAAGTGACTTTTTTTGTGGTCTCCTCATGTCTCCTCTCTTTCCTCTGGAGCAATGTTTCTCAACCTTGGTGACTTTAAGATGGGTGG
>JANHFM010001671.1:64170-74484 GCA_032468115.1 Grayia smithii | reverse complement strand
CAGTAACCTTCCCCTGGAGTGGGGTGGGAATGGAGATTTTACAGTATCCTTCCCCTGCCATGCCCACCAAGCCACACGCACCAAGACATGCCACACCCACCAAGTCACGCCCACAGAACCAGTAGTAAATTTTTTTGAATCCCAACACTGTTACAGACAGATTTAATTTGAGTAGATACTGAGTTCAATGTACATGTTCTCTAAAAGTCATAGAGGGCAGGTCTTTTCCGAACCGGAATAAAGGGTAATTTCAAACCTTCTTGGCAGATCTTCTTATTCCAAAGTTCCCCAATAAAGAGATAATTCTGATCAGCTGTCACCAATCAGGCTAAGCTTCCTGATACTTCATCTGCCAGCCGGGCAGTTTTTAGCTTTTCTGTCGACAACATTTCCTTTTTCCAGCCTAAGGAAACAAATTAAAATGAAAGTACTTGAGATCTTTCTGTTCAAATCCAGCCTTACATAATATAAAGAGCCATGGTTTTAAATCCCTCTTTTGATTAATTCCTGGCAGAGAATTAGTCTTTTTCATAGCTGCAATATCTGGGTTCATCTTTTTGTTGTTATTTATTATTCACTGTTGAATCCAGTGAATTTTGTTTAATTGATTGGACCCCATTAGCATATATATGAAATTGAAACTGTTGGTCCAATATGAAATGACAGAATAAAAAAAATTGACATTAAAATTGACATTATAGAACCAAGGTGGCACAACTGCTAGCTGCAGTTCAGCAGTTCATATCTCACCGGCTCAAAGTTGACTCAGTCTTCCAGCCTTCCGAGGTGGATAAAATGAGGACACAGACTGTTACGGGCAGTATGCTGACTCTATAAACCACTTAGAGGGCTGTAAAAGCACTATGAAGCAGTATACAAGTCTAAGTGCTATTGCTAAACATTCAACTATTTTCATAAAGCTTAAGAAAGCTTGAATCATAGAGCTGGAAGTGACCTTTGATGCCATCTATTTCAACCCCTTACTAAGTGCAATTATTTCTTTATAACATAATAGGAAGTTGTACAGCATATATTCAACAGGGTCGGCCTCCTCTGGGTTCCATCAGCTAAACAATGTCGGCTTGTAGGCCCACAGGAAAGGGCCTTCTCTTTGGCTGCTCCAGCTCTCTGGAACCAATTACCTCCCAAGGTCCAGACTACCTCCACCCTACTGGCCTTCCTCAAAGCAGTTAAAACTTGGCTTTTCCAGCAGGCATGGGGCTGTTGATCTCACTATTGTGACTCAGTGAGATCTGACCCCAGATGGGATATGAGTGTTTCTGTGGTTTTATTGTTTTAAACTTGTTTTAAATCTTTTATAATGTATTCGTTATTATATTTTTACTATGAGCTGCCCGGAGTACTTTGGGAGTTGGGCGGCATATAAATTTGATAAATAAATAAATAAATAAATAAATAAATAAATAAATAAATAAACAAACAGTGTTACGATAAAATATCATGAACGTTAAAAAAAAAAATTAGAGCTCTGAAAGGTGCTCCTTATGGTTTAAAATACCTGCCTAACTTGTGTCTTTACTCTGTGAGTAAATCTTGTGTAGAAGTGACATCATTGTTTTGCTTTTAAGAATATCATGAGTCTGACTGGAAATGTTTAGGAGTTGAGGCACATTAACTTCAGTTAATGCACTGAAGTTCCTGGCAAAGCTAACAAACATTGCAAGACTACATCTGAGCATCTCGCTTCGCTTTCTGACATTCACCAGATGGCTTTGTACTTTGTCAGCTTCCCTTGCTGCCTCACTTGAAACCTTCTGGGAAGTTGCTGCTGGCAGCTTGAAAACCTAAATCAAACATCCTAATAATCTTTTCTGACACTGTGTGTAAACATGGAAGTACAGAGACGAAAAAAAATAAAGCTTTGAGTGTGATTTGGAGATGATTGAAAGGAATTAAAAATGATCAAACCCGGGGAATGTTGGACGAACCAATGGGGACCAGAAATATATTTTTTTTTAGATTTAGGAGATTCAGCTATCCCGAAGGCTTATTTAAATCAAGTTTTTGAAATGTATCATAAGGATATTTCATAGACTGTATGTTTCTGGGTTTTTTATCTATCTAATTTTCTGCAAAGTACTTTAAAAACTCGTAGAACCTCATTAGAAACAATCAACATTTCTGTAAACTGAACTAGCTAACCCACAACTAAACAGTTCACACTTACAATGGAGGGGTGAGTCTCATCCACACTAGACACTAGACATCCATATAGCTCCTGTGTTGCTTGACTATTGCCATGATGACCAGAACCAATAGAAATTGAGTCCAAAAACATCTTGAAGCTTGCCAGGTCCTAACCTTTGCCCTTAGATATAAGATTTTAGGCTGACTTAACTAGACGTAAGACTTGCTTTAGCATAAATTCGCTTAGAAATAAATATATGAATCTATAGGAACCCAGTGCAATGTTTCTGCGCTGATGATATGAGCTCTTATCATTCTACATCATTAATAAAGGATGCTTCATCTTTCTAGGCCAGTCAAATATTTAGAACATTTTTCAGGGCTTTGTCCATGGATTAAACTACTGCTTTTTGTTCGCTAAAGAACACAATCTTTTAAATAAGTATCATTGCAAAAAGGCTATTGAAGCTGCTGCCATTCCTTAGGCATTTAAGGATGAGTTAAATAAAAATGTGTTATGTGGATTATAGAGTTGATAGATTTCCTTGGATTTCAAGAACTAGCATCTAAAATGAATCATACTATGAATACATCTGGGCATGTGTTGTGTGTTAAGCATGTGTTGTGTGTTAAGCATGTGTTGTGTGTTAAGCATGTGTTGTGTGTTAAGCATGTATTGTGTGTTATATACACACACACACACACACACATTTAGATCTTTTAAAAATAATATAATGAACTTTATGTATTCTATTGTTAAACTATTGATTTTTTCCTCACTGGTTTTATAATGATAAATGGAACAGATAGTGCATAATATTAAATAAAAGGTAGAAAGTATTAAGATTATTGTATATGTAGTCTGGAATTGACCTATTGGATCGCTTTGCCAATTTTTATTGATTTAAATTCTTTTTTTTTAATCTGTAGGAGATAGAATCTAATTTGACATAAGTGTACTCTTTGAGTTACACTTTAGAATTTTATGAGTCCTAATGAAGCCTCAGTAGATATACACAGTTGAAGACTATTGTTATTTATTCACTTTATAAATCAAACTTGTTTTGTGAAACTGAATATAATCCAAACACTGGAAATAAGAAGTAATGATGGCATACATCATTGCTGCATAATTTTATTTCATTTTACAGCTTGGAAAATATGGCAAGTTCTATAAAAGTGACAAATGACGCAGCAGCTTAATAAATAGTTGTAGTTTATGTATTGCAGCTAGTATAGGAGTATAAATGGAAATTCCTTAATGCAGAAGAATGGATGGAGAATTAAGCTACACTGTCTTCGTACAGAAAATAATCTCCCTTTCAGACATTAGTACTAGAACAGGGGTGTCAAACTCATGGCCCACGGGCCAGATGCGTCACAGGCAGGCCATGCCCATCCCCATTTTAGCAAAGGGGGGAAAGTTGCGATATGTCATGTGACAACAAAGTGATGTTGTGAGTTTGACACCCCTGTACTAGAATATCAGCATCAGTTGCATGGTTCATTGATCTAGAAATCAAACATGAGATGCAACTCAGGATATCACAAATATTGGGGATACCTGATGAGAGATGCCCAGAGGCATTTTAAAAAGATCTGGTTTTATCCCTTCCCCTGGAATGCATGAACCAGCATTATGCCAGGCCTTAAGAAAATTGGGGAAACACACCTTCCTCTTATCCATATATGACCAGAATATAGAGTAGAAAGACACAGTGCCTGCAGCAAGCTGTAGAGGTATGCACAATATGTGTATAGCTACTGAGAAACTCCCAGCTAGGCAGAAAGAAGGGGTTAAGCAGGGAACTAGCCTTGAATCTTTGTACAGCTGCAAGGCATCCCCCCCCCCCCAGTTCTATGAAGCTTTATCTGGTTGTTCCCAGGTGAAGGCAAGCAGATACCTTCTTACCTACCTACTGGAGAGATAGTTGTAATATAGGTAGAACACAATAAAGTTGATGACTTGGACCTTTCATGAGTGGATCTTGTTGTTTGCACCTGACAATAGTGATGTCATCACACCAAAGCCATAATCACATATTAATATACTGGCACATGATAGAAGTATGTAATAAATGGCATTTGTGTCACCCACCTTACATTATTAGCCCCCCAGCATTGCTCTTCTGTAGGCAACCCCAACAATTCTCCCCTTCTCCATTGGAAAAAGGTATACTGTACTTTACTGCACACAAAGAGTTACAAGACCTCTTCCACAGGTAGCATTGCACACATGTGCTTTGCAATGGACTTTTGTTTTGCCTTCTATTTCTTTTCCAAACTGAAAGATATAAATGAGCATACTAAATCCTAATCTATCCATGGGAGTTGAAAGTGGCAAAGCTGCTTACATTTAAGCTTGTTACTGCAATAGTAGATGGGCGGATGGGTAATTTCGACCAACTGACCCTTTCAACATGCAAATGAAGCTCAGACAGCTGAATCAGTTCAGAATACAACTACTGTCTTTATGCGCAATTGTCTGTCTATCAAATAATGAGGGATTCCTAACTGGATTGAGCTATAAATGTTTCATACATATTTTCCAAGGCAATATCTAACTTTCTTATGCTTCTGCCTAATATGAAATTCATGAAATTATATTGATGTATCCATATCATTTTAAAATGTTTGCTTCCCCCAGTTCATGGATAAATTATCTTTTATCCTCAGTTTAGACTAAGGATATCCAGCTAAAAGCATGTATTTTTTTCAGTGTCTATCTTGAATAAGAATTATTAGCTTAAAGGAAAATTATCTATACACACACACACACACACACACACACACACACACACATGCACACACACACACACGCACACAAACATGTTATTTTCCTGTACTAATTTCTATTTCTATTCTATTTTTCTTGTCACATTTCCAAATCCTATCTGGCTTTTTTTAAAAAATCAATTTGTGATTATTATACTTTCAATCAAAAGTAATAAAATTAATACAAATATAAATTAACTTTCCCTAAATTTCTGTCTGTCTGTCTGTCTATCTGTCTATCTATCTATCATCTATCATCTAGTATCATCTCCTCCTCCTCCTCCACTTCCTCTTCCTATCATCTACCTATCTATCTTCTAATGGAATGATAAATAACTAAATCTTAAGAATTACTTGTTTGCAGCTTTGTATAAGAAAAGGCAAAAAAAAAAAAAAAGAGGCAACAGATCCAAGTGAAGGGGTATATCCAATCTTATATTTTGTTTACATGTAGACAAAGCTAGGAACAAATTGTGTGTCATTATTTTATTGTGATAGCAAATGTTTTAAAAGCCGTGCTGTTTATTCCCAAATGTTAAACTTTTAGTTTGTTTCAGTATTGCCCACTAGAATCTCTCTCCTTCCACTCCACTGGACCATAACTTCATTTAGACTGACTCCGTTTCAAATCCATCTTATCTTTCAAAATCCACAAACCATAGATTTTCCCTCCATTGGCCTCTTTACACAATAATACATGGGAAGTGGAAGCCCATTTTTCTTTTCAGACAGGAGTATTGTTATCTAGACTGAAGTTTCATTTTCTAGCATCTTTCTTCGAAACTATCACCTGATAATTATACCAAATAGAAAGTAACCATTAATCAAAAATGTGATACAACCATTTATCATAATCTTCCTTCTTTCCTATGTGAAGCTTCATGGTAAAATTAATCAGTCAAACGTAATTTCACCAATATATATCCTCCCTCCTTTGAATTAACTGTCTAAATCTGTGATGTTTAATATGGAAGAGTGATTGAGATCCTAAACTGTTAAAAGTGCCTTTTGTCATTATTGGAGAGTACTTTAATCTTAGTGTGACAGAGATGCTTGTAGGTAGGGAACTGACTAATGAGTAGCAGAAAGCAAACTTTCTAGAGAACTTGCTGAAGTTTACTCTTGCTAGTATTCTGACTATTTGGGGACAGGAGTTGAATAACAAAATAATAGAATAACAGAGTTGGAAGAGATTTTGCTAGTCCAACAAGCAGTCTTGCTCAAGCAGGAAACTCTATACCATTTCAGACAAATGGTTGTCCAGTCTCTTCTTAAAACCTACAGTGATAGAGCACCCACAACTTTTGATGGAAAGCTGTTCCACTGGCTTAATTGTTCTTTCAGGAAATTTCTGTTTAGTTCTAGGTTGCTTCTCTCCTTGATTAGTTTCCATCCATTGCTTCTTGTCCCACCTTCAAGTGCAGGACAAGTGCTTTGGGGAATAGATTGACTACCTCTTTGTTGCAACTCCTTAGATATTAGAACCAGTGGTGAGTTGCTACCGGTTCACCCCAGATCAGGCGAGGTGAGTGGTGGTGGTGGTGGTGGTAGGCTCTGCCCACCTGCTCAGATGCTTCTGCACATGTGCAGAAGCATCACGAGCGCTCCCCTGAAACGGTAGGAACAGGATTTGCAACCCACTACTGATTAGAACGCTGCTTTTATGTCAACCTTAGTCCTTCTTTTTATTAAACTAGACATATCCAATTCCTTTATCCAACCATTCTTTGTAAGTTTTAGTGTCCAGTCCCCTAATAATCTTTGTTGCTCTTTTCTGAACTCTATCTAGAGTCTCAACAACTTTTTTATATCATGGCAATCAAAACTGGCTGCAGTATTCCAAGTGTGGTCTTACCAAGGCATTCTAAAGTGGTGGTGGTGAAAACAATCTTAAATTATTATTTTTTAAAACTTTTTTTATTCACTGCGCTAAAATACAAACTTTAAGAAAAAAAAACCTGTTCTTGACTTAAGATTTTTAGATGATCTTCCCTTATCCCACTTTTAGAGGTTATTTTACATAGCTTAAGAGCGTTCAAGGATACAATTGGATGAAAGGATGAGGAAAAAAATAACTGATGGGAAAGAATAGGGAAGAGCATAGAAAGAAATATCTTTTCCAGGAAAGTTTAAAATGAAGAAGAGACAGAGCCTCAGAAAAATATGATATGTGAAATTATTCCAACAAGCTGCTTTAAAACTGAGAAATGATTATAGGGCTTCTCAGCAGAATGTTGAGGTAGAGATTGTTTTTAAGACCAATCTATATTTCCAAGAATCATCTATCATTGTTTCCACCAAATATGAGGATCAACGGGTAGAAGAAAAGATTTTTAAATTTATGGTGCAGTAGCTTATTTGCAAGGATTGAAAGGTATTCTACCAATGTAAATGGGCCTGTTCTTTTTGAGCCATCTCCTCTTGTACATCATTCTGAAAACTTTTAAATTTCTTTTTAAAGGGAGAACAAGCTCTCACAGCAGCACACATCCTAGCTTTCTAGTCCATAATTTAATTTATAGAAATATTTAAAATAAAATAGAGGTAAAACTCTGAACTACTTCACATTCCTATTAATAAAGCAATTCTTCCCTTACTTTAAACCCTCACCCCATCTTTAGGATATGTTTTTCAACATGTATTCCTCCGAAATGGTAATTGTTCCACTGTCATTAACCTAATGTGGTTGTTAGTTCTTTACACATCATATAGTCAGCTCACCTGAATGTAGCTTTAGCAGCTAAAAGCACTTCTATCTGTTTACAGTTTAGAGGTTTGTAGAAGTATCTGTATGTTGAGATAGTTTCCTATGAAGGAGCCTATGTTTTTGTGGCAGGTGTTGATGGGGCAGGTTGAGCAACCTTTGCGACATTTTCAGAAAAGTAATATATGGATCTAGCCATACTGAGCAAGCTTCAAAATAAGCCTTATTCAACTCCATTTGTCCTATTGAACTTTTTTTAAAATTTAGTTACTGCTGTCTTCTAAAAGACTTTTTAATCAATTATAACTTTACACGACTTGGTTGTGACTTTTGATCTTCTTGCACCCTGGTGGGACATGTGCCATTAAATTGTGTCAGCTCTTAGTGACCACATAGAGAGATTTTCTCAATGATAAAATCCCTAACCTAATCCCTCAGGTTTTCAGATGGTGCATCCATTGCCACTATAATTGAGTATATCTATCTTGTTGCTGGTTGCCCTCTTCTTCTTCTCTTTCCTTCCACCTTTCTCAGCATTAGAGTCTTCTCTATATAACTACCATAGGTCTTTACATGATGTGCCTCAAGTAGAGTTGACCCTTCTCTTTGGAAGTCATAATATAATGTTATCCCAATGTATTCCTTGGTCAAAGGCTAGAAGAGGCAGACCTAAAACTTAAACTAAAAGATGAGATGATGAATACATTTTTTATATCCACTGATACATATTGTATTCTTCAAATTTCTACTGATGAATCTTGCAGATAGAAAATGTCTAAAATAAGACTTTGGATATCTACTATGCAAATTATTCTCTCTTCATTTCTTACCTTATTGACTGAAACTACACATAGAAGATTAAAAGCACAACATTCTGGTTTTTCATTTTCTCTTTTATTATTAAAGTTTAGAAAAATAATCTCTTCCAAGTATGCCTTTCTTTTTAAAAGGATAGATGTAGCCAATTTCCTTTACTCTGAAATTGCTATTCTCAGTTGCTTTAGGATTTAGCAGCACCCCATGAAATAAAAAATCATTTTGACAGAATCTATTCACCTATCAAATTTCTAAAAAGGAAGATAAATGCTTTCTTTTCTGCCTTGCCTCTTTAAGTTTTTCAGAAAGTATATGTCTTTCCACCTTCACTCCTGTAATACTATCATTATCACATAAATCTCTACTTCAAATTTCTTCTAAATTCTGTTTTTTAAGCCTTGTTTTCAAAGAGATTTCTTTGAAAAAAAAGACAAGGAAAAAACAGAGTTTTTAATATTTGCCATTTCCACCCACTCACTTAGATTGTAGGCACATTTATAAATGAGTGAGAGTTCTGAAACTTTGACGATATTCATCAATATTAACTTCTGATCGCTCACTTTTGTAAAAATGTTCCTAGTCCACTTTCTGAAATCCATAAAGTTCCAGGTCAGGGACATGGATCTATTAAATGTTGCAGTTTTTTTTCAGAAGTGACTCATTAATACTAACACTTCCATGTCAGAAGGATTTGCTGGACTTAGCCTGGCTAGGTGGCTCAGTGGCTAAGACGTTGAGCTTGTCGATCAGAAAGATCAGCAGTTCGGTGGTTCGAATCCCTAGTATAGATCTCCTGCATGAGCAGGTGGTTGGACTACATGAGCTCCAAGGTCCCTTCCAACTCTGTTACTGTTACATTATTGTTCCCAGAGGGATGCCCATTTGGGGGCTTCTTTTGCATCTTTGAGAAGTTGCCCACCAATGTGGTACCCATTTTTCTACTTGTGGCTTTTGAACTGGGTTGGCAGGAGTTGGAGCATGTGACTGGAACCCCTCTCCCGCCAATGGATCTTGAACATGAGGCTTCCAATCATCAGCCCAGCATTCTAATCTTGGGAGCACCATGCTTCGTAAATAACTCATTAAAAATGATTCCATATATATTGAAGACATACATATTAATATCTTCCTATATATTTTTAAGCTTTCATGCCAATGTTGATATACCTCAAGAAGAATTAACATATATGTTCAGGTTCCCTTAATAGTTCACAAGATTTAGATCTAGCAATTTTATCTAGAAAAATAGCACAGGACAAACTTCTTAAACTTCTCAGTTTATTTATATAACAACATCTGACAATTAAGCAACTCACATACCTCTGTAATCTAGAACTGTTGAGTCCAGGAAGCTTCTGTGATTTAAAAACCAAAGCCATTAAAATTATACAAGGTCATTTGAAACTGAGCTATTTTATATTGATAGATAAATCTCTTTCACTGATTGTCTGAAAAGATAAGATGGAACTGATTGTTTCAACATGTATCTATACATATAGTAAATTATTATCTAACTCAGGGTCCCCAAACTTTGCAACTCATTGACCTCTTTGTAAAGTTTCAGATTGTTCATCGACCCCAAAACATTTATCATATGAAAATTATAAGTACTACTTTAACTAACTTTTACTAACTAGTAAAAATTATAATACTAGACAATAATATATATAATACTAACTTCATAAAGTAGGTAATATTTAAATATTACAAGAGCCGAGGTGGTGCAGTGGTTAGGGTGCAGTACTGCAGGCTACTTCAGCTGACCGTTAACTGCAGTTCAGCAGATTGAATCTCACCAGCTCAAGGTTGACTCAGCCTTCCATTCTTCCAAGGTGGGTAAAATGAAGACCCAGATTGTTGGGGGCAATATG
>JANHFM010001669.1:197010-209439 GCA_032468115.1 Grayia smithii | reverse complement strand
CTGCTGAACTGCAGCTAGCAGTCAGCTGAAGTAGCCTGCAGTACTGCACTCTAACCACTGCGCCACCTCGGCTGTAAGTTAAGAATATTTCATATTAAAGTCTCAGGAGAGAGGGGGAAAAAAGCAAAAATAGTATCTGCCATTAGAAAAATATCAGCCTCTCAAACTTTGCTTAAGCATATTCCAGGGTTTCAGGATTAAGAATAACAAACAAAAGGTCCCGGATCAAAACCTGGCAACCCATGAATTCTAGTTCTTCCTTCTTTATGATGTCATTGTCAGGTTAGGTTGAGTTAGACTTTCTCCCAACTTACATCCCTACACGATCACCTGCTTGTGATGCTGAAAGGGAAACAGAGTTTGATCTGCAGTAGACACAAATCATTTGTTCACTGAGGGTTAAAATGTGTACAAATGTACACATCTGTTGCACAGTTCTGTTTGATTAGGGACTCTGAACCATGAGGGTTACTAACTGAGTAGAAGGGTCTTGTTCAGTGATTCTGGTTTCCTACTTGGAAAATGTCAGTCCACTCATATTTTCAAGATCCACAAGTATCTGTAAGGCTGTGGTATAAGCCAAGGGGATATGGCCAGCAGAGTCATATCAAAAGAGTCAAGTAGAGTTGATCATGTGCATTTAACTGCTGTATAGGAATCCATTCTGCAGCCAAGAGATTCAGAAATCTGTGTCCTAGCAACCAGAGTGACATAAAAAGCCATTATGCTTTCCCATGATATTTCAACATCTTGTCAGAAAAAGCATTTGCAAAATCCACTTCACATTAATAGCATTCTTTAATGGGAATCTCACAGAGGCAGAGCATCAGAGGCATAAATTAAAACTTACTGAAATAAGAGTTTGGCATGTATTACATATGTAGCTATATTATAGGATTACCCATTAGAAAGAATATTTATCCCATCGCTATTCCCATATCCCAAGTACTATAGATATATGAAACTGAGGAGGAGGAGGATTTTATCAATATAAATTATAAGAGGGAAGTGACAGAATATGCATCTCAAATCAATGAAATGGTGAATAGATGGGAAAGAAAATTTAGCCCAAATTTCCATTGTCTTTCCATTCTGATAGGAACAGCCTCAATCCCAGAAAGGGAGAAATCTTGTTCCCAAAGATTCAGCTATTAGCTTATCCTTTAAACGATCTGAAATTTCCATATAAATGAGTTAAATGGGATTTTTATCCCATGGTTTTCTAATCTTACGTCTTTTAAAATAATGTCCATCCTCACACTTAGCACGTTAAAGCATAACTTCAGTTCACAGGATTTCTTCAAAAGCTTATTGCACAAAGGCTTTTGAAAATCCTCCCTGGCCAGAGTTAGCATAGGCATTTTTCCATTTTATTTCCTATAGGATTAGTAATTCATGTCATTCAGACCTTGAACTCATTTAATTTCAAGAGCTGCTGGGCTCTTCCCTTCTTCTCTCCATTCCCCCTCTCCCAATACACACACACACACATACAGAGCATTGCTTAGTCCCTCAAGATGGTCATGAATTCAAGCAGAAGGCTTTATTAAGGAGGGAGTTCTCTTGAGGGACGTGTCATTTCACCATTTGTCTTTGTTCCTCCTTCTCCAAACCTATACATTAATTGTCTCTTACTGGCTTCTGGGCAGGGTGGGGAGAGAAAAGAAGAAAACCAGGCAAACTGAGGAAGCTTGCAAATTAAAGAGAATTGAAAACATGCCCATTT
Organism: Grayia smithii; assembly: GCA_032468115.1. NCBI lineage: Eukaryota > Metazoa > Chordata > Lepidosauria > Squamata > Grayiidae > Grayia > Grayia smithii. The sequence goes on along the minus strand of JANHFM010001669.1, from coordinate 207,713 downwards.
GGACTAGAAGGCACATCTGTGGTTCATTTTGTTGGAAAAACAGCATCCAAGCACCAGAACACATATGGTGTAAGTGTTTGAAAAGTTCACAGCCTGGCAAATCGGGCCACGCTGCTCTCATCCAACTTTACAGGAAATAGAATAGTCCATCTGTGAGCTAAGTCCTTGGCTGGTTTCTTTAACTGGTGCAGCGGATAAGTTACAGTGTGTTAGGGAGCTAGTATAGACAGGGGGATCAGATTTATGGCGCTGATGCTGTCAGCAACTCATAAATAGTAGGTTTTGCAAATTTCACCCCTAAGTGTAGCTGGAAGGATGACCCTTTTCTCTTACTTCCTCATTTGCAAAAGAAAAGGCACCTTGTGCTACTGATTTAAAAAGCAGCACGCCTTAATACATGCTTCAGAATAGGAAAGAATTAATTGTAGCTTATCACCCTTACTTTCCATTCTACCACCAAAGAAAATGTTTGGTGTTTGTCAGCAAGCTTTCAGCTGAAAGAATAACAGCTCATCTGAAATATATGGACTAAGTCAAAAGACTGCATATTAATGCTTGGGGGCTTTCACTTAATGAAATGCCATGTTGCCATTAATCAGAATTTCTGGATAAAGAAATGTTGCAGCTCGGAAAGTCTGTTACAACCCTGTGCTTCTTTTGCATATAAGCAACATGCGAATTAAAGGTAAAGGTTCCTCTCGCACATATGTGCTAGTCCTTCCTGACTCTAGGAGGTGGTGCTTATCTCTGTTTCAAAGCCAAAGAGCCAGTGCTGTCAAAAGATGTCTCCGTGATCATGTGGCCAGCATGACTAAATGCCAAAGGCGCATGGAACGCTGTTACCTTCCCAACAAAGGTGGTCCCTATTTTTCTATTTGCATTTTTTACGTGCTTTGGAACTGCTAGGTTGGCAGACACTGAGACAAGTAACGGGAGCTTACTCCGTTACGTGAATTAGTACTAGCCTTATTCTATGACTTCAGAGAAGGATTGTAGATAATACCCAGCCTGTCTAACCATCCAGTCAGTTAAGGATGACATCTTCTGGATCCCTGTATTTTTAGTTATGTATTTTGAATAGCCGTGATAAATACATAAGCAAGTCCAGGTCACAACCAGTCACTAATAGCCAAAGGCAGAAATGCTTTCCTAACCTGTGTGGTTTGTAAATCCCTTAAAATCTGTCAAACTCCTCATAAACGTTCTCCTAAATCAGGGGTTAGCAACCTGCAGCCTTAGGGCCAGATTCAGCCCTTAGCTGATTTTCATTTGGCCCTCACTTTACAGGCAATATTTTCAGATCTTTGGTAGGAACTATCTTTCCCTTTCAAGACTTCCTGCTATGTGAGATGGGAGAGGAGAGGAAAAATTCAGAAAAGAAAAAGAAAGGGGGACTAGCTCCATCTATCATTAGCTGCAGCTGGACTTACTTCTGGCATTCAGTGAAATCATCACGGTTATTGCTGCAGCCTCTATTGAAATAACTAGCCAGCACTGAGTACTTTTCATCATTGTTTACTTCTTTGTGCATATTTGCATATACACGTGTCCATGCACATGTGTCTCTCTCTGTATATACACAGTTTATATCATGTAGTGTAATGTAGCAAGGTATATCTTTATACGTCTCCTGAGAAGTACATTTTGCCGACTTTGATAGGGTCACTATCAAGCACGTGCAAATAGGGCTATAACTTTATTTAATTTTAATCATAGCCATTTTATCTTTTATTTACGCAACTGACCGGCTGCCAAGTAAATGGCATTTTGTGGGTGGTCCATGGGGACGGAAGTAAGCAAAGCTACCATAAACTAAAGTCAATGACACATCTTTATAAAACCATAAGTCAGCTTAAGACCTACAACAGAGGGCAATAGACGTTTCAACAGCACAATTAATTTAAAACCGAAGGTCCGTAGAGGACCCCCTCCAGACTAGAAGAGAATAAAGCCATTATACAGAGCATAAATGAAAAAGTGAGTTGATGCTTTGGGTGCTTCTTCTTCTTTTTACTTTCTTCTCTGTTGAGTTATTGATGGTGCTTTGAGTGCAGTACTTTTGTTATGTCCATATAAGGAGTTCTTCCTGGTGCCCGCCGCTGATTGGCAGATCAGCCGGCGGGAAATACAAATAGCTGCCATTGGACGGCTATGCTGCCGGAGCTCTATATAAGCGAGCCCCGGCCGCTAGCCGCTTGTTCCTTTTTTGAGCTGCTAATAAGATGTGCTGAAGTTACTTCTTGTTGCGTGTCTCTCTCCCTGTGCCGATCTAACAACTTTTATCTGAATCAAAATGGAGATGCCTTTATATTTGTTTTCATCTGTTGTAAACAGCTTTGGGCAGCTGAGTACACATTCTGTATGTATCAGTAATAAGCAAAGATCAGACCATTTGTGGTATTTGGATTGCTAAATTTAAGATAACCAATAAATGGCAGCAAAGAGTTAGAGCTGTATGTACAATTTTACTGACATCTAGTGGCCATCTGGAGATTTGCAGCCTAGATAAGATAGGTATATTGGTAGTGGTGTTATTCTCCATGCAAGAAAATGGAATAAAGTTTAGTGTGGCAATGTACAGTACCACAACAGTTACTATGCCATGAAATTCCATATCAAAGGAGAGGCAGCAATTGGAGGGGGCAGGGGGGGCATCTCATTCTGCAAATACCTGAGAAGAGAGTAAAAGCAACCTTGCTAAAGCAATGCAAAAGTTTGTTTCAACATTCTTTATTAGATCATGCATGATACAAATCCATAATTGGTTTATTTGGGGATCAGTATGATGACAGAACACAGGTCATTTGTTGCTTGGTGAATATATTATAATTAATAAGCAATAAATTTGTCCAGAGGTGGACAACCATGGCTCCGGGGTCATGTGTGGGCTCCAAAACCAGGTTTTCTGTTCTCATAGAGGCACCTCTGTGCATGGTTGCTGAAGATTGTCAGTGTACTTTCAGCCAGTCTAATGGATAGTGAAAGATTTGCATTATACAGTATGCTCTAAAGCAAGGGTGTCAAACTCGTGGTGTCACATTGTTGTCATGTGACGTATTGCTACTTTCCCCCCCTTTGCTAAACTAGGGGTGGGTGTGGCCAGCACATGAAACATCTGGCTCGTGGGCCGTGAGTTTGACACCCCTGCTCTAAAGAACTCCACTGCAAGTTCTAAAATAGCTTGTTAAGGACAGAAATATCAATAACAGCCCCCCAAGAAAGAAAATTCTGGCCCTGCTCACTTTGCCCCATTGCACCATCTACTGCACACACACACACACACACACACACACACACACACACACACAACCTGTGGACAAATGTTAAGGCAGCTTTTAACACAGAGGTAATTTTAAAAGGTTGACACTAGTAGCCCCCGCTCTGTCCTCTGTACATTTATGTTGACACTTTCAAGGCCATCTAAGCTGAACACCGTCTATCACCATACATGAAGACTTCCTTAAGCTGAGTTCATCACTTGGTAATTTCATGGATACATCCTTACAATGATTATGGCAATTTGCCATTACCATCTTCTGTGATCGTAATGGTAAACTTTCTTGTCTAATATATCATCCTGGATTCCTCAGTCCCCATCCAAGCATTAACCAGGAGTAGCCCTTCTTAATTTCTGTGTTCAGCCAAGGATGACTGAACTCATAGTTGCTTTCTCAACCACCAAGTGGATGGTCCACCACAGAGTAGTTTTGGTTGCTTAAGATTCCTAATTTGTTCAGTTCATGCTCACGTGCTATCCAGGGTACACTGCAAGGGGTGAACTAGCTCCACACACAGAGTGGCTAAAGATGTTCTCCGGGACAGGTAGTGTCATCTGGGGCTTTTCTCCACCAATTTTGTCTCACATTTGGGCAGGTTCAGTATCTGATGGTTTCTTGTTATCGCATGAAGCGCTGATAGCTTCTCATCGGAGTGGTAACCTATTTATCTGCTTGCATTTCGCATGCTTTTAAACTGTAGAAACTGAGGTGAGTGATGGGAACTCACTCTGTCATGTGTTGCTAGGGCTCAAACTACTGGAGTACAGAGAGCTGACCTTTTCCAGCCAGCAAATCCAGCATCTTTAAGACACTGAGCAACCTCACCTCTAAATAATAAATATATAGGATAAATAAAAATAAATAAAAAATAGGAATGTAATCTGAATGAAAGCAAATACTAAAATATTTATTTTAGAGTTTTTGACTATAGTTTCCTCGTGGTATTTGATAGAAAGCAGAACCACATCTAACCTGAAAGAAGCTGTAACTTGTTAAATATCTAATGATTGAAGGAAGGAGGGATAACATTGACACTCTTACAATACTGGATTACTTGCAAGATTCTTAGAAACGTGATGCAAGATTATCAATATGGCTCATGAAGCACTGAGTACATTTATTGCTTTCATAGCAGTCAGGAACTTCAAATTGACATGATGGATGGGTTGTGGAGCAAGCTGCAATCAATACGGCACATTTGAATGAATATCATGGCTTTATAGTTTGTTAAGGGTGACTTGGTTGTTTAGTATTTCAAAGGAGTAAAATGGCTGAGATCAGCTATGTAATTTTCTAACAATAGATCTACTGCCTCATTTGGAACTTTCTGTTGATTTTGTGCATATGCAATGCCCGTTTTGTGATATTTAGCAAAAACACCATTTTTTGCTACATTTCAAAGTTACAAGATGGGAATGCTTTGTCCTTCAGGAAAATTTTAGTTTAAGGGCACTGGCATGTGAATGGGGTTTTTTTCCCATGTAAGATAAGCATATTTTTTTATATTTATGGTATGCAAAATATAACTGAATTTTGATCTTAATCTTTAGTTGTTGTTTTTCCCCAAACCCATTGAAATGAATGGGTTTGCAATCATTGAAAGCTATGTGCTTGTGCGGCATCCTTAGATGTAACATGCCATGGATAGGCTAGCCATCGGACTTCACAAACTCTCTTTCAGTTTCTTTCAAAAATGAATTAGCCAGATCAATTAAAAGTTACACGCTGCAATTAAAATCTCAGAGAAATAAAGTTTGTGTTTTTTGTTTATTTATTTTGATTTCTATAACTGCCCATCTCACCAGACCAAAGGTGGATTGCAATAAGTAAAACGTGATATAATAATTAAATAAACCCATAGCAGCCAGGCACATTCCAATCAATTATCCCCACAGCCAGGAGAAAAGCTCTGTCACATAGCCAGGGCTCCAGGCTCGGATATAAAATCAAGGTTTCCAGGTCTTAAGGAGGCCCAACTGGAATGGGGCCAATCTAATCTCAAGAAGGAAGATGTTCCAAAGGGTGGGAGGGACGGGGACACATGACATAATGGGAGAAAATTTTCTTCCGTCTAGCTGGAATGTCCAGCTGACATTCCTTAGCCAATGCTCCTTAGCCAAAAGAACCTGGAACATGCCCCTCCTGGTGGATTGGGTAGAAAAGGTAAGATAAAGACAACTAGGGAAAGACTCTCCCAGAAGTAACATGGTCCCAAGTCATGAAGGACTACAAAATCACAACCAGCATCATGAATTGCACCCAAAAAGAAACTGGCAGTCAATGCAGCTTGTGGTGTCACATGCATCACATGCACCAAATAAACAATGCCAGTAAGTGCCTGCACACTGCAATTTGAGCCAGTTTGGTCTATGGTTAAAATGCCAGGCTAGAACGCAGGAGACTCTGAGTTCAAGTCCCTCTTTAGCCATGAAAGCGAGCTGGGTGACTTTGGGCTAGGTCACTTTCCCTGAGCCCAACACCAAGGGTTGTTGCTGTGGGGAAAATAGCAGTACAATAACACTTAGATTTATATACCGCTTCACAGTGCTTTCCAGCCCTCTCTAAGTGGTTTACAGTTAGCATATTGCCCCCAACAATCTGGGTCCTCATTTTAATGACTTTGGAAGGATGGAAGGCTGAGTCAACCTTGAGCTGGCGAGAATCGAACTGCTGAACTGCTGGTAGTTGGCAGTCAGCAGAAGTAGCCTGCAGTACTGCATTCTAACCACTGCGCTCCACGGCAGTAGGAGCAATAGGAGCAGTAGGTGTTATTTGGAGGAAATGGAATACAAAGAAAGAAAGAAACAAATAAATTCTGCATCTGTTGAAGCTTCCAAATACTCTTCAAGGCAGTCCCATGTAAAACATATTGAGATAATCCAGCCTGGCAATCACAATGGCATGAGCAGTCATGAACAGGGTCCCCTGGTCTGGGAATGGTTGCAACTTCCTGAATTACTTCAAAATGTAAATAAGGAAAGCAATGGGAAATTTAGGCTGTGGTCTTACAGAAACTTACCATGAATGTTACATTGGACCAAGCAGGTGTGGGATTGTATTGCAAATTAAGTCTTCAGAAACCTCAGAATAATATTCTGCCTTGATAGAACCAGACTGATGCATTCAAGTTGTCGTATTAATGAATTCTGGCAGCAAACCTAACATTAATTCAACCCAGACTTGGCTGACAGCACGTAACCAGCTGAGATCCAACAGCTGAAACTTTCCCCTGGAATCTGTAGAATATGGAGCAGTGAATCAATTTTTAGCCACAGTTTTACAAGAAACAATTCATGCAAATTAACATTTTATACTTGGCACTGCAGCCCAGCCTTCAGAATATTCTACTGCCATTCATTTTACATTGGGTGATATTTAAAATTGGAATGCTATATGTGGTTTTCTCCATTTGCTTCCCTCAAATGTGGCTGCATTTTTGGGGGCCTGGTTATTTCTGTACCCGAGCTGTTTTTAGCATCAGTCAGACAATAGATGTGGATGCCAAGATTTTGGTGGGGTTATACTGAGGAATGTGCCAAGGTGAATTTTGTTAGCCAAATAAATGTAGCAGCAATTCTCCCACGAATGCAAAAGGAGTACTGTCTGTGGACTCAGAGCTCTTGCAGAAGTGGCTGCTCTGTTGTAATTTTTAATATGTTAGCAGGGGGTAATTATTAAACCCGCTGAGAATAGAAAGATTCATTGCATGTAATGCCTCTAAATTAAATCACAAGTAGTTAAGGAAATCCAAATTCATTGTATTTCTGGTGCTCTCAACATTTAGCTGCACTCTGAACAGCATGATTTCTGGCCTGCCAGTCAAAGACCAGAAGCAGCCCCCAGCCTTAAAAGACTGCACAGAACTGCCTTAAGCAACGCAGAAAAAAAAATGTGAGTGTCTCCAGTCAGTGCCTGCTTGAAACATTGAGTTCCGTGCAGTTTCTCAAAACCAATTGCCTGGGATATAATAGACTGATTTTATATAGACAGCCAGGGCTGTCGCAAGAAATGGGCCGGGTGATTGTAAAAAAAAAAACAGAACAACAACAAAAAACCACTCAAACAGGAAGATCCACATTCCAAACAACCTTCTATAAGAACTGTTCAGGGAGTCAAAGAGGTGCCTGCAGATTGTGCCTCCTAAAATGTCACTTCAATAATCCCGGTTCAGCCAGGTTCAGAGGGGATATCGGCTGCAATATTGCAAATAACAAATGGATCTCTGACAGCCCATAACGACGGTTGAATTCCGCCAGCAAACGGTTGCTCTGCTGCCATCCTTGCCTCCTATTTTGCCTCCAGCATCGTCGCCGCATACTTTAACCTCCATCAGATGCAATCTAGAGTTAGATGTGGGAGCATCACCCTTGTTAATAGGTAGTTACATTAGATGTGACTTCAAGATACTCAGATGCTGTTCTGCGCTGCCCCATTTCAATTTTCCGCTCTCGCAAGGCTCTTTAATGTTGGAAGGTTGTCAATTAGTTGTCAATCTGCCACCTGGAGAGCTGGTCACAGCTTGAGAGTGTGATCATTATCAGAGCTGGTGCAAAAATAAAACAAAGGGAGAAATCATAAGAATAAATGTGTCTTTCCGTGCATGGATATGTAATAACTTTTAGAATTATGTAGGATTTCTTCCCTGCTGCGTTTCATTGCTGCTACAAACTTGCTTCTCCTTTCAGCATTTTTATTATTTATTTTGCCACACTGCATCAGGGTCTGTAAAAGAAAACTTCTCTGACATGCTGAAAACAGTGTGCGTGATTGGGTGAGGAAAAATCCTGAGAAACTTTCTTGCACAGATTTTAAGCTTCTTAGAGTGTAATGACTGAGGGCTTTTATGCAGCTCAGCAGGTAACATTTACTTGCACGTTGTCAGTATTCTGTCTTTTGCAGACTCTTGGTGATTCTTCCAAGTTTCTTCATTGATCCTCTGGAAGAGTAATAACCAAGGCAATGAGACATGCTAATCAGAGGTGGGATTCCCTTCCCTTCCCTACCGGTTTGCAAATGTGAGCGCATGCGCCACCTATGCATATGCACATAGTTGGACATTACATCCAGGCGGGTGGGCGGAGCCTCTCCCAATGACTGCTACTGGTTCGTGCGATCCGGAGAGAACCGGCTGAATCCCACCACTGCTGCTAATACTTGCACCTAAGTTTCTATTTCAAACTGTCCATGATTACTTTTTCCATCATTAGAATATGCTTTTCCTACTCTTGTATATCCATCCCATTGGTAAGACAATGGGTATTGTTCCTACTCTACCAAAAAGAAAACTAATCTTATAAACATAAAGCAAAACCGCAAAGCCACTAAATAGGACATGTTAACAGAAGTTTCCTAATGAAGTTCTGCAGGCAAAAGAAAGTGACCAGGGAATTGGTGTACTCTAAAGGATTCTATGCTCAGCTGCAAGGAATCAAAAGTTCATTTCTGAATAGCTGTTGATTACAAGGGTTTTTCCTGAGTGCTACTGATTTCCCATTGTGGTGAGTGACTCCTGCTGAGTAAGCAGAGGCTGTAAGAGATATAAGGCAGCCAGGTTTCAGGGGGAGGGAGCTGATTGAGTGAACAAATAGGAAGACAGTTTCTAAAAAAGTTTCCTTCTAAATTAAGAGTTTGTACTTGACTAACTGAAGAGGCTGAGAGGGAAAGAAAGAGTAAATATAAGCCTTTACAGTGATGGTGCTCCAGTAAAGCTGAATCTGCAACTATGAATTGCGACGCTCCTGGCAATGCTCCTTGTCCAAGAACATCCTAACATAAACTTGCAGCAAGTGTAAGATTACAGCAGTTCTTGAAGTAAAAGTCACAGAACTGGACAGCGAATTGCCACAGTTTAGCTGATGTGAAAGGATGAAGGTTTATTCACTTCAAAGAATGGATGCTGGAAGAATGGAAAGTGACAATAGAAGCAACTTTCCATAACAAAGGCAGTTAAACGAAGGACTAAGGTCAATGGATGACGCTTGGCATCAAAAGCAAAAGAAATGGTAACCCTGTCCTGCTGGAACTCAGAAAAAAATGTATTTGCAAAAGAAACCTACTCTAAATGTAAGAAAAGGATAAGAAAAGATATTCTGGAACAAGACAATGAATCCCCTTAGGGCAGAAAGGATGTAACTGTCCCCTATTAAACATCAAGAAGAAGAAATATGGTTGGTGACCTGTTATTACAAATATTTGAAGCAAATAAATGCTGACTAAACTTGTTGGTTCATGAATTGTGCTACCTTCTAGAAACAAGAAATAAAGATGTGACTAGCATACAAAATGTATTGTGTGTGAAGATCCTTCTGATACACACAGAAGCAAATAGTATTGCAAAGAAATATTGCTACAATCATCTCGCCATGGCCTTTGGAAATCTAGGATAGAAATTTGATTTCTGTATTTCTGTGTAGATTGCTGGCCTATGATTGGTTGTACCATAGAAGGACTGCCATAGAAGAAACATTATTTGTCATGGAATGGCTGTAAGCCAAAAATATGACACAACGTTGATATTTATTTATCTTTCAGTTTAAAGCATTGGTAAGGCCATCCAACCCAAAGTTATTATACACCTATCACATATATATGATACATATACATAGACTATGAACTATATAAATTTAGTGTAAGAGAAATAAGAGGTATACAAACTTAAAAATCAATGTCTATATAATAAAACTTAGTTATGACTATGTATGAATCAGACCTGTCATTTCTAATGGCAGTTGTGCAAAAACTCACAATTTTTAAGAAGCTGTAGAGGACAAACAGAATGACCTTGAGGAACAGGAAGAAGGCAACAGTCAGATGAAGGGGGTCTGAGTCTGGTAATGTGAGCAAATGTCTCAGACAAGGCCACCCTAGATCAGATGAAAATAAAAGGAGGGAGGAAAACACATTTAAACTTACAAGATTCTGTTACTATTGTGTGTGGGTCTGTGTGTTTGTGTGTGTGTGTGTGTGTGTGTGTGTGTGTGTGTGCACCTTTAAGTCACGTTGACTACTGGCTATTGCTGGGACTAGTCCCTGTAGTATTATTGATAAGATTTTGGAAGTGGTATATCCTGCCTGCTTCCTAGAGTTGAGTTGGTATAATGTGATCAAGGTCATCCAGCTAAGGGTTCCTAAGATGGGAGTAGAAGTCACAGTCTCCTCGTTTCTAGCCCAATGTCTTATTACAACAAATTGATTACCATGTTTTCCCGAAAATAAGACCCTGTCTTATATTTTTTGAACCCCAAAATAAACACTTGGCCTTATTTTGGGGAGGTCTTATTATTTTGGGGCGTGTGAAGCAAGATGGGGCTCCTCTTGCCATCTTGCCTGATTTCCAGCTCTGTCTCCCTAATCCTAACCAGAGGAAATGGTGGGGACCAACTGCGCATGCATTTAAATGTTTTCAGGGAGGGCTTATTTTTTGGG
>JANHFM010001669.1:139124-149983 GCA_032468115.1 Grayia smithii | reverse complement strand
CAAAAGTGCGTATAGTCAAGGCTATGGTTTTCCCAGTTGCAATGTATGGCTGTGAAAGTTGGATCATAAGAAAGGCTGAGAGCCAAAGAATTGAGGCCTTTGAACTCTGGTGCTGGAGAAGATTCCTGCGAGTCCCTTGGACTGCAAGGCCATCAAACCAGTCAGTCCTAGAGGAGATTGACCCTGACTGCTCTTTAGAAGGCCAGATCCTGAAGAGGAAACTCAAATGCCCTCTTCCAGGTCCCATCAATCAGACAATGTCGGCTGGCGAATCCTAGAAGAGGGCATTCTCTGTGGGTGCACAGAGTGCACAGGGTGGAATGGGTTACCCACTGAGCTCCAGATGGCCCCCCGACCTCTGCTCTTTCTGCCGTGACCTGAAGACTTGGCTTTTCCAACAGTCTTGCTGATCCGGTGGGTTATTTTAATTTTGGTTATTTAATTGGCTATTTTAATTGTGGTTTTTAGAATTGGATTTTTACTTGTTTTACTTGTTTATTACTGCTTTTATCTTTGTGCGCCGCCCTGAGTCCTTCGGGAGTAGGGCGGCATATAAAACCAATAAATAATAATAATAATAATAATAATAATAATAATAATAATTTAGTCATCTCCTGCCCCAACACCTGATATAGACCACATCAGATATTATAAGGTACAGAAAATGTAACACTCGTTTGTGCACAGGAAAGAGATGTTCTCTGTTGGGTATTGACAGAATTGGTAAATCTAAATCTTCTGCAGTTTGGCTCACTCTATTCCTCCTTCCTCATTAACCCCTTGGCAACTGGGTCTGGTTGAAGAAAGAAGCAAGAAGCTGGAAGACTCCATGTTCTCATCTGCAGACAATCCTTGACCTCAACAAGTGACTGTTGTTTGAAGAAAATACTGTTGGTCCATTTTTTGAGTTCAGTCATGAAAATAAACACTCTTGAGGTGGAGGATGGTTTCTTTGACAGCATAATGGGCTGTAAAATTCTCAAAGGTGGCCACAAAATCAGAATGCTAAGAGTAGTAATATTTATAGTGAAAGTAGGCTTTGATTGTAGAGTGTGTAGAATGTTGATCTGACATGTTTTTGCCCTGAGCGTCGTGTGAAAGGTTAGGGAGTCTTTTCTAAATGTAGGTAGAATCTTTTGTAGGTGTGGAATTTTCATGAGGGGTCTGGTGTTGAAGATCTGGGCAGGGGAGTATTGTGAGTTAGGAGGTTTCCATATCATGATTTATGGGATCTTGCTTCCTGATTGATTTGTTGGTATCAGCTGGCTGTGCATTGTCAATTTTAATTTTAAATAGGTTTAAGATAGTTTTATAACCTTGCATGTACTGTAGGTCAGAGGAGACTTTTCTCTATGAAATGTGAGGAAAAGGGGAGGGAATATTTCTAGTTTAGGTTTTGGCTAGCAAGGGTATCATAGAATTTTTTTTTAACCTTCCATTATATTTGGGAATTCAAGTCAGATCCATATTCTTAGGCATATTTTGTTTTACATAGAGATTCCATTAGTTTTCCTAGCTATCAAATCTATAAAAATATTACATATTTATTGTAATAAAATGGCATGGGGTCTCCAGCTTGAGCAGGACTAGAAGACATCCAAGGACTCTTCCAACTCTGTTATTCGGTATTCTATAAAAACTATAGCATATAATGGAAAGGAAAAATGAATTAACTTACCCTGAGATTAATTTTCTGTCTGTGATTGTGTAGGCTCTTCTAGGTTTTCAACTTGACTATTCATTTCAACTGAAAACAAAACAGTAAGGTTATTTTTCTGCATTCCTTTTCAGGCCGGCATTCCTTCTGAAATTCAGTAATCAAATTGCTGAATTATTTCATCAACTGCATTAGAAGATTTCCAAATCACAGTAAAGAAGAATTAATTTGAAATAAAACATTTGATTTAATCACTGAAATAGTTTAGTGCCATTTTAACATTAGCATTGCATGTAGTATGTACCACTGTTTTATTATATGGCCTTATTATAAACATCTGACAGTTCCTCATCCTGGATCACAGCAGGATTACCTGAGAGCCAACATATATGAATTATGGTTGGTCACACTCAGCCAGATGTCTAGACTGGATTTAGTATTTTTTTCCCCACCTATCAAGGTCCTGGGATAGGCACATATATAATTGTTTGATTGTGTTGAAGGTATCTTCTCATGATGTGAGCTTTTCCAAGTAGAGACGCCTTTTGAAAGTGGCTGACAGTGAGTTTGTCAGTGCCAAAGGAGTTCAAGTTCTGCTCCAGTTGTTTTGGAATTGTACCCAAGGCATCTATCACTATTGCGGCTATCTCTGATTTCTTTTTCACAATCTTTGTGCTTCCATTTCTCAAATCTTTGTATTTTGTGATTTTCTCCGGTTCTTTCTCTTGTAATCTAATTATTATCTACTCACAACAGAAAAGCACAATTACTAGTTCTTTAGCTGGTATTGATCTTCATACACTTTGGGTTCTTCCCAAGAACCTAGGATGTTATAATGTATCGGCAAAATATATGTGTACATAAAAGGACTGTGGCCTTTTGCCATTGAGAGATGGACATTTTTGTTAATCCGCAGAGCTTCTATTGCTGTTCAAGATTTTTTGGTATGGCATCCAGTGTGCCGATAATCATTGAGAGCATCAAGGCTACTTTATGACATAATCTTTTGATTTTCAGCTGTTGATACTTTGTGATTATTATTATCTGTTCAGAACAGTGTGAAATCACAGCTGCCAGTTTTTTAGCTGGTGCTGGCCTTCATATGCATTGAGTGAGTTCTTTATTATTCTGGTTCATTGCACAGTCAGCCAGATGTTTAGACTAGATTTGGCATTTTTATCTATTTATTGAGTCCTTCCCAAAGGCTTGGGATAGGGAGATGTTGTTGTTTGATGATGTTAAAGGTATCATTGCAGGATGTAATTCATTTTTTATTTTTAATAATAATATATTATTATTTCACATTTTGCTGATCCCAACCAGGATCTAGTTGCTTTTCATTATATGTACAGGCAGCAAAATAACTCACATATAATTTGCTTTATATTGTGTGTGTGTGTGTGTGTGTGTATATATATATATATACATACATACATACATATATATATTTTCTGCAGTACTGCTATTGAGCACTTTATGACTGATATAGAACTTTTTTCAAAGTTGAATCTTCTATAAGATTCTATAATTTCAACCGCAAAGTGAAACGTCTGTGCTGCTAAAATATGCAGAAGTTTTTACCCAGAGAACCAGCACCTGGCTGTGAATATGTGTGAAATACAGCAGCAACTCTAGTATCTTAATCAGGAGCATGTTTTCATGGTCGGCATGAGTGCAGTCTTCAACAGTATCATACTCCGGTTAAGACAACAAACCAATTAGTTGTTCATTTGCACCATAAAAAGTAAAGTGCAGATGGGCATTAAAGACAGCTAAAGATATCAAAGATATCACTATAGCTATTAAGGAACCTTAGCCCTCATTATTTCATTCAGCAACCATCTACTCCTGGCCCTGGAATTAGACTAACCTGCAGGTGACAATCCATTCTTTTCAAGGATGCCAACTATAGAACTTTAGAGACCTAAAGGCCAAAATCCAATATTTCAGACAAGCTAATGATTGAATGAGATGTGCTTATAAGGGCAATTACTTTTCACTCTAATACCCAGCAAGCAAAAAGCAGTGATGTTCAAAATGTACCCGCATCCGATCCTTTTGAATGATTATTTCAGGCTCATTTTAATTATAATAGAAAAAAATATAATTCTATACACTCTCACTCCCCATAATTTTATAAATGCAATAAATGTTGGTTATCATGATGCAATTATTTGTCATTAGAAATAGCTATAGAGTACTGTGGAACAAAAGATGAGCCTTCTAGATGACTATGTAATGGACAATATCTGGTCTCTGAGATCTTAATACTACTGAATATATTTTCTTTTGAATTGTTTCTGTAGGGCTGAATGAAATTCTGTATAAAGTCTGAATTATAATAACTTATTCCTATTATACTTCTATGGTTATTCTGTGGAAAAAAACTGTTTTTGCACATCCATAGCTGATGCTTGGCATTTCCCTGGAAGGCTCTTGACTGGAAGTTTTGAAATTGCCTGAATAAATTCACACCTGAACTGAAGATTTGAAAAATAAGAGACAATAGAAAAAAATTAATATGCTTGTCATATGCTATGAAGCAAATCTGCTTCTGACTCACTGTTGTCATACCAATATACTAGCAAAGATTCTGTTGAATTGCTTGTGAATTATTCATCTATATTTTACTTCCACACTTGCTAGATTAAACCACTTACTGGAGTAGCAGGCATTTTCAAACTTAAATGAAACTGCTCTTTCTATAGATATGCAGAGAAATAACTAGTGTATCACAACTGATCCCTGCACCTCAGGTCAAACATTTGCTTGCTGTATTTTCTTCCTGCTTAATGAATTAAATCAATACATGCTTAGTTAGGGGAAAAAATAGCTGCAGATGATGATAATCTATCCGTGATGTTAAATTTAATTGAACATATTAGATCATTCTTTATTTGTGAGTAGCATGGTGGCCTAGGGCTGAAGATGTTTGCATCCCATTTGGAAGGTTGAGAGTTCAATCCTAGGTAACGGCAGATTTTTCTCTCTCAGGGTACAAAGAGAAAGTATCTGCTGTGAACTCCACATAGGCATCAGGAAGGGAACGTGGCCAATAAATGCTCATCTCCATTCAGTCACTCTGAATGTCACTCTATCCCAAACTAGGGGATTAAAGGATTGTAAAAAAAAAAGAAGTTCATTCTTTACTTGTAAGATCCCCCCAAAAATTGGAAGTCCTTCCCGCATCAATGATAAAACCAAACTTCACAGGAAATCAAATAGGTTCACAACTTGTGCTATGCTGTGACATCCCCCTCCCCCAATGAATTAATTTCTGTGATACCTCCTAAATAATATATTGATGATGAGAGAATGTTTTATGGTGGCTACCCAAAATGGTAAGCTTGGCATTGCAATCTTTCACCAGTTCAGATGAGACACCACTCATCTAAGACTCAGAAAGATGTGGGGTTGACTTCCCCAAGACTTGGAACTCTGCAGATGATGCGCCCCTACCTACTTATCTTTCAATCCTGCTGGCCATTCAGGGTTGAAGCTGCTGATTTTGCAAGTAGGCTACATTTCATACAACACATTAGCCTCCTCTTTTTGGTGGTATGTTTGGGGCTCAATCTAGTGCGCACAGCCTTGTGTTAATTTCAGAGTTGGGCTTCACATAATTTAACAACTGGTTCACTCCAGCACCAAAAATATGAGCGCACATGGCCTTCTGTGCATGCTCTTTGCTCTCGCGCAGACTTGAATGCAAGTGCGCGGCTTAAAAAACACAGATAAATAGGACTGCATAGCACTGGGATCACAACTACTGGTTCACCCGAATCAGTATGAACCGGCTGAATCCTACCCGTGGTTAATTTCCCACATTGAATAAAATGTCCAGGGTGACTGACAACCAATCTGTGCCCTTGCTATGCACAACACAAAGCTCTTCTGTTCTGTTGGGGCAGGCTATTATTTGAACCAACTGAGAGGTGGTGGATAGAAAGGGAAGTGAGATTTTGCTTGGAATACAGGAAACTGGCTATTATTTGATGTCTTTTATGTACTCAGGTTGCAATGCAAATTCAAACGTACAAAGTTTGGGTCATGATATCATGACAGACAATTCCTTATCTTGATGTCGTCATGTTTAGGAACAGATGCCTATGATAGAAAATGAGGCAAACCTTTATCAGCAAAGTACATCATCTACATAATCTAAAAGAAATGGGTATTGATGATATTGGACTGCTTGGTTAAGAATCCTTTCATTATCTCATAAATGTCTATCACAATTTGTTGTTTGCGTAATGGAATCCTTGAAGCATTGCTATATGGATTTTTTTTAAAAAATACACATCCAAAGACACAACTAAAGAAAGCAAATAAGAAGAAGCATAGATTGATGCTTGTGAGTGAGTTTTTCAAATTCTTTAGTCAGAAATAGCAACAGCCCAGCACTTTCAAACAAAAAGGTTAGGGTTAAGGTTAGAAATGTTGATATGCAGAGGATAAAAAAAGAGAAGGCAACATAGCAAATCCATGTCGACCTTTTCACAGCTTAATATGTAGCTCTGGAATTATTGTGCATGTTTACTAGAATTTAATATGTACTTATATTGTTGTTGTTCAGTTGCTGAGTCATATCCAATTCTTTGCAACTCCACGGATCACAGCATGCCAGGTCCCCCTCTCTTCCACTGTCTGCCAGAGTTTGCCCAAATGCATGTTCATTGCATTAACGATGCTATCTAGCCAATGTGCTTACAGCCTGGTATATATATCACATAGTTCTATTTTAATCATATGTTGTTCAAAAAATCATAGAATAACCTAATAAACCACATTATGATTGAATTAGCCACTGTAGCATGTAATCCATAATTATACCTTAGCATCATTTGTGAACCAAGAGAGTACGCCTTGTTTTAACCACGGCATACCAGGGAATGGAAATTTAGCCTTTCCATCCTGAAGATCCTGAAATGCATTATCAGATTATGAACATTGTAAGGAAACAGTATTCTTTCTCATTTTTTTTTTATTTCTTTGGTTCATGAACCCATCTATTTCTTCTAAAAAAGCCATTTAGCTCTTTATAAAATCCAAAATAGGCAGTTTCACAAAAATGGATGCACGCTGCCTGAAGGTGTCTAGCTGCACATCATAATGAACCTTGTTGCCTACACCTCTCTTGTACAGCAAGGCAAACTTAAGCAATAAGCCCCAAACGTTGGAATGAATTAATGGAATCTCACTGGGTTTTGTCTGCAGATTTAACACTGACATATAAAGGTGACTAAAGGGAAGGTTGACATTCTCTACATTCAGTTGGTGCTAATTTTTTAATCCTATCACCCTGACCAGTGACGGACTCGTTCACAGAGTGGGACGGGGAGGCAAGAGGGAACAAAAGCATGAAATGAACTGCTTTTGTGTGCGTTTGCTTTACAGTTGAGTTCTTTTTGGCAGTGGAATTTTTGGCTTAGGCAAATTAGTGTCAGTCCTGTGCTTGAGTGCTCAGGCTTGAATCCCACTGAAAGTTCAATTGCATAAGTGAGGGCAGTAAAGCATTTCTTGCGCTTCACAGCTGGGAAGGCTGGTGGCTTGCATAAATCCACACTTTCTCCAGACTGCCTTTGAACGAGGTGAGACCATATTCTAAGAAAGGGAGGTGTATGCTGCTTGCACCCTTTTTTCAAAAGGACCTGGGAAGCTTACCATCAATACTTGAAATGTTTTCTGTATCGCATTGCCCTTCGGGCTGCACGGAATCCATCACCTGCTTTCCTTTCTCTTCTTCTGCACCTTTAGAAAAGACAAGAGAGGAGAATAACAGATGAACATGGGTAATGTCTGGTTAATGGGCCATTTGGGTTCTTTGTTATTTTCCATCAGCTCTCTGAATGCCATGAGAGTGGTGGCTATTCAGGAAAAAATGACAGTGGCTCCCCAAAAGGATTGTGAAGGAGGCCAGATTTCAAAAGGAATTTCTTCAAAAAGTCTTATGCAGGGGGAAGGATTCAGACTTTCATCAGAGCCTGGATTTTTGTCTGCATTGCCAGATTTTCTTTTCCAAGCATTCCTGAGAAATATAACCACCACTACTATCACTAATAAGGGACACAGTGGCTCAGTAGCTAAAACCCTGAGCTTGTCAATCAAAAGGTCGGCAGTTCAGCATTCGAATCTCTAGTGCTGCTTAACGGAGTGAGCTCCCATTACTTGTCCCAGCTTCTGCCAATCTAGCACATAAAAATGCAAGTAGAAAAATAGGCACCACCTTTGGTGGGAAGGTAACAGTGTTCCGTGCACCTTTGGCATTTAGTCATGTCGGCCATATGACCACGGAGACGTCTTCGGACAGCGCTGGCTCTTTGGCTTTGAAACGGAATGAGCACCGCCCCTAGAGTCAGGAACGAGTAGCAGATATGTGCGAGGAGAACCTTAATTTACCTTACTATGACTATTATCACCACAATCATCATGACCACCATGCCAACTGTCCAATTGCAAAAGACAGCATTACGTGAAAGAGCTTATATCCTGTGAAAATATCGTAAACACCATCAAACAGCAGCTACTTATCCCAGGTCTTTGAGAAGGATTCAATAAGTGGATAGAAATGCCAAAT
This sequence comes from Grayia smithii, assembly GCA_032468115.1. Taxonomy (NCBI): domain Eukaryota; kingdom Metazoa; phylum Chordata; class Lepidosauria; order Squamata; family Grayiidae; genus Grayia; species Grayia smithii. The sequence goes on along the minus strand of JANHFM010001669.1, from coordinate 141,749 downwards.
CCACTCTGAACATCTGGCTGATTATGTGACTTACCGTAATAATAAACTTGAAATGGGGACCTAATCAATTTGTGAAACGTTTCCTCTCTGGAACATTTTAAATAGTACCTGTTCCTGAAAAGCCTGCCTCCTTAGCTGCCATACGCAACCTAGAATTTACATGTAAGGAAAGGTGCTTGTTGGCAGTCAGTCAGCGTTTTGTGATTTCCTGTGCCTCAGGTTGCTGAGGAACTTTGATTGAAACTCCTAACAAAGCTCCAAAATGAGCCATGTAGCCAAAGCCCCCTTCCTGCTTTCAGCTTCATACGCTGCTCTTTCTGAATTTTATGATTTCAGATTTTTAAGAGACCAATTGCTAGCTAATTCCCATGATGGCTCTTTCCTATTTTATGACAAATGTAAAGCATGGCATTCCTACCCGGTGGCTGAACTATGGAAGTCAAGCAATTGGTTGCTAAGCAATCATCGGAATTTAGGAAGAGGGAAGCAGTTGCGGTGATTGAACATTTCAAAACATCCGTCTTTAAACACAAATAATACATTCTTTTCCCAAAGGCAGGGCTGTGAAAGTATTGAAAGAGCTCCAGTTCCTCGCATCAAGCAAAGGATAATCATGAGGAAGCAGGCAGGGAAGGCAGGAGGAAGTGAAACTGANNNNGCCCATTCTTAAATAAATCAGCCATTAAAAAGGGGCACACACAAAGATCCATTTTTCCAAGGAGCTCGGAGGGGTAGATGTGACTTTCTCATTCATCCAGCCAAATTTTATCTTCATGAGAACTCCATGGAAATGTCTTGATGGGCAAAGGGGATTTTAAACTAGGATTAACCCAGTGGTGGGATTCAGCCAGTTCGCATCATTTCGGGAAAACCAGTTGTTAACTTTCTGAGCGGTTTGGTGAACTGGTTGTTGGAAGAAATCATTAGGGCAGAGAACCGGTTGTTAAATTATTTGAATCCCATCACTGAATTAACCCTGATCTAGACTCTACTTTCCACGCTATACATTTATCACCAAGAAAATTAAGGCAATTTAATCAGCAAAATAAATGGCCGCAAATGTCTGAAATGATTGGAAATAAATTTGAATAGAGCCATTCAGGGTTCTTTCATTTGAATAGATCATTGGACTTCTCACCACCTTTTTGTTAGATTACATATAAATGTCACTATTATTAGGCTTTCTTTTTTCAGTGAGTTCCCCGAAATGACAACTTAGCATGCATATTAAAATTTCAAGACTTCTCTGGAGAAAACTGTAGGGCAGAGAAATTGTTCCCTTGGCATTTGTTAAACGGCAGTAGGCCTAAACCTTCTAAAGTGTTTTCTTCATCACTGTCGCTCACACTTGGAGGATAAAACATCCAGTGTTGAAACATTAGCATTTTTTTTTCTAAAGGATCTGTCAAGCGAAGGGCCACTGGGTTCATTTGAAGTCATCCACTGAATTTTTATTGTCTATGCATTTTAATAAAAGCTATTGGGATAGTTAGATGAGAAGCAGTTAAAGCTCTCACTGGAATCGAAGGCCTTACATCCTGTTATACATTTTTAAAAGTTTGGGCAGGTATGTTTAGATGTGTTTTAATCTAAATGTAATATTGTTAAAGAAGGAAAAAAATAAACAGATTTCAGTTGTTTATTACAGAGGTTCTTCCCGATATTTCCCATGTAGATTTTTGGGATGCATCCTAAACAGACTAGTGTTACCTTGTGGTAAGTAAATTTAACAATAAATTTAATACTCAATAAAATGTCTTCATAGTATCCATGCCTGACAGATCTTACTACCTCTTTTTCTGAAAGGTTTCCTGGGAGCCAATCAAAACGGCATGATGCGAGAGATGGTACGCTCCCATTTTGAGAACATGCAGCAGCATCAAGACATTTTGATATCCAGTTATGAGATGTCAGGCAGAACAGAAGCCTGCGTGAAATTCAAAAGCAAATTTGTTAGGACGATTGCATTCCAGTGCTTTGTTCACAACAAAGGGATCAGGAAGAGAGGGTCTGGCAGCAATCTGAGGAATAATGCTTCAGTTTCTTTCTCCCTAGCATTTCTTGGATCATGTGCTCAAGCAACAAATGGTTCAACAAGTAAAAGCTTTCAAATAAAGGTTTATTATAGCAGGGTAGGCTTCATCTGGGGTGGCAAACAACAGCTTCAAAGGCTATGACACTTTCAAGACAGTCTTGCATAGTTGTGAAACACACACACACACACACACACTCCCCCTCTCTTCCCCCCCACTCTTTCCTATCACCAATATTCACTGACTGCATTTTAACCATGGCTTGCTGAACAGGCCAGATGCATGCCAGTGTTTTTCATACGAGCAAAGTGATGTTTGTCCAATTTCTTGTTTCTGCCTTCTTTTAGCTGCAGTTGCCTTATCATCTGCAAATTAGCTCAGGATTGGATGGGGTACAAATAAATAAGGCATCAGTCAGGAATTCATAAGTTAATTCTGTACTCTCTTATTCACACAGAATGAAACAACCCCCCCCCCCCATCATTTCAATATGTGGATCATTACCTAAAACTAATCATAGCTTATTCATTCAGGTTCAGGTTTGCATCATGTTAAGCCTCCAAAGAAATCACATTATTTATTTTGTATGATG
>JANHFM010001669.1:122992-134873 GCA_032468115.1 Grayia smithii | reverse complement strand
CTGGTCTGTAACTTTTATATGAGTCTCTTGTAAGCAAACAACATCATTCTTTACTTGTTTTAGATATTGAAATATTTCCTTTTTTTTAATCTAGTATTTTTTTAACGATAGTTTCCCTATCATCTTTTCTAACCACTTGTGTATCTTTGTCCAAATTTTTTTTTACTTTGATCTGAGGTGATGAGGTGATTTTTGTGTGTGTTTGCATTTTAATGTAAAGTTGTTTCACTTGCCTTTCCCAAATCAATAATTACATGAATAAGGTTATAATTCAATATTTACCTTTCCCCAATTTTACCATATGCTACCATATAGCACCATTTTTAGCAAAAACCTTTTGTTAGCTAAAATAAAACAAATGTTAATGTTATTAAATGATAATTATACAAACATATTTCACTAGAGAAAATGGCTATACTCACATGCTTGAAAAAGATTGTCCTGGAGTGTCCTGCAAAGACTTTCATCATTCTGGATCATCTGTAAATGTGGCCAGCTTACTGCTTACCCTTAGTTATAATTATTTATAAATCAATCAAACACCAAAGGTTCCAAGAAGTCAGCAATCAGGATTCTCTTTATTGAGGAATCTTTAACAAGGAACATTGTCAAAGATGCTTCAAAAATCTATGTACTGGCAAAGTTACCTTTATCCATCTGCACTGGATATTGAAACAAACTCTAAAATATTGGTGAAGCAGGATTTATCTTCGCAGAAGCCATGCCAATTTCCACCTAGTAAAGCTTGTTCATTCATTGTTGCACTGGATTTATGTCAGCTACGATCAATAAGACTCTTACCAATTTACAAGGCACGTATAAAACAGTACAATGTACTGTCCACAGTAAAAAAAAAATCAAATAAAAAATAAAAGCAGTAGAATTATAAAGCCACATAAATGCACTTTGAAATAATCCTGTTTTCAATGACTAATGGGAAGCCAACAATGTGGAATCAATCAAATTTTTATGTGGACTCTGCAGCAGATTTCAACTCTCAATGTGGAAATATTTTAGAAGTATTCCGTTGACTGCAGATATGCACATGTACCCATGTCTTCAGCATATTTGAAATCTAAATTTCATTCTCTAGATAACTCCAGAGGGCTATAAGTATATTTGAATTCGTAAGAGTCCACGCACGCTATTCAGAACAAGGTCATAGAGTGATCATAATGGTTGTATTCTACCTTTTCCAAAAATAGCTTGCAGGATTATTACTTCTCAGCAACTCTGTAAAGCATCTATGAAGAAGGGCATGGTAGCTGCTAAAAGTTAAAAGTTACAGTACAGTTTCAGTACTGAATGAAAACTTAATCCCAGGGTTCTTCTTTCTCAGTTTAGTATGTTGTAATATATTTCCTAGATCTTACATACTGTATGGAAGAATATATATATGACCTTGCTCTAACAACCCCTGCCTTTAAATTGTTTGCTTACTGTAGGAAGGCCCTTCTTCCCCAGATTAAAATATTCTTTATTCTTAATATTAAAAAGAGGCAAGCTAGAATATTTTCCCTAAAGGAAAAATGGAGAAAAATCTTAAGGCAGAAAGCAGTCCTAATCTTCCTGCTATAGGAAAAAAAAACCTCCTCAAGCAGAAGCTTGAAGAGGCTGGTCTTTAGGAATGGAGATTTTGTATCCATTCAGAAAACCTGGCCCAATCTATCTATAAGCAAGGAGACTCCAAATAAGCAACATAATAGGCAAAAAACCAAAGCTGATAAGATTAGTTCAGTCAAACACCTAAGATTTGCATTTCCTCTTTTGCTTGTAGAGCCAGCCATGACCCCTAGATGATCCCAAAGTAATCTGGTAATAGACATTAAAATATTGAAGGACATATTCTTACACAGGAACAGGCATCTCAATCACAAAGTCCCAAAGAATGTATAAAAGCCCACTAATTTTATCCCCATTTTGTTAGCCATCCCAGAAACATTCTACTGTCACTAGTTTCTGGCTACCAAATAAACAGAGGCTTCCTTTTCCACAGCCTGCCTCCATTTTATTTCCAGCATTTTCTCTTGGCTTGGAACTGACTTGGATTTTTCCTCCAACTGTCATAGTATAAACCAGGTTTGAGGAAAACAGTATTGCAGATAATAAAAGGGTCTTTGCAGTGGTGGAATTCAATTTTTTTTACTACTGGTTCTATGGGTGTCACTTGGTGGGCGTGGTGCGGCTTGGTGGACGTGGCTTAGTGAGCATGGCAGGGGAAGGATACTGCAAAATCTCCATTCCCAACTCACTCCTGGGGAAGGATATTGTAAAATCTCCATTTCCACTCCACTCCAAGAAAGGATACTGAAAAATCCCCATTCCCTCCCCACTCTGGGGCCAGCAAGAGGTGGTATTTGCCAGTTCTCTGAACTACTCAAAATTTCCGCTACCGGTTCTCCAGAACCTGTCAGAACCTGCTGAATTTCACCCCGGTTCAAATGTCTTAACCATTCTCTTCTCACCACAAAATTCTCTTCCTTAACTACAGAGAAAAATCTAACTTTACTAGGCTATTGAAACTTAAAGCTATTTAAAAACAGCTCTTACCAGAAGATCATACTACTTAGTGAAAGGAGGAGAAAGTGCACATCTTTCTTCTTTACATGACTGACCTGCATTTATTAATTGCCAACAGCACTTCTTCCCTATACAGTCATATAACAATCTGCATCTTAAATTTGTTTCTCCTAATTAGACACTACTCTAAAAGAAAAGGGCAGATATTCCTTAAATGACAAGCCAAATTTGTCACCTACAGAAAATAAATGACAAAGGTTTCATAACGCCTTAGTTACCTCGACTTTTCTTCTTGCTGGGAATAATTTCTATATCACTGCAATTTTCACTGGACCAAACTGAAGGATATATTTTTATCACTTCACTGGTGGATATTTGCTAATATTAATGGCAATCTTTCACATACGTTGTTTCCTGCTGCCTTTTCAATAGTGCTATGATGGTGATGCCAAGACAGAAGTTCTGTAATACCGCAGTGATCACACTTATTCCAACACCCACAGGTGTGTACATTTTCCCTCCTTTTTTTCCTTTATTAAAAGTATTTTAGTACTTCTTATGCTTCTCATTTTTCGCTCTGTACGTAGTCTTGAACTCTAAATTGTCCTACGGGTGGCATGCAAATCTCATTCTAGAATTCTCAAAGAATTCTCAGTGCTAACCATGAAACCATTCCAAAATTTAAAGAAACACGGAGGAGTTAATGGCTCGGGAAGGCCTGTATAAAAGGACGGATCATTTAAAAGATGCCTAAAATGCAATATCGGGCTACAGAATGGAGACTGAGCCACAACATAGATCCCACTACAGAGAAGGCTAAATGTTAATGCTCCTGTGTCACCCCCCAAACAGCAGTTGCAAGGAGAACAGGATGTTTCCTGAATACTGTGGATACTTGGGAGGCTGATATAATTGAATTCATTCTTTAAACTGAGCTGTCTTCAGTTGCCGGGGGCAATAAAACATTCTGAATTTGGCTCAATAGCAGACTAGCAGTTAGTTAAATCTCAGTACACATATAGTATAGCACCCCAATCAGAAAGATGCAACGTTTGTTTATAGCTTCCAGGCCAGCTTCTTGTAGAGCCCCTAGTGGTAATCTGATCTTCCAAGTGCTACCTCTCTAAGCAAACTTATAATCGGCATTACTGCAGGCCTACAAAGAATGTATAGAAAGTAATTCCTCTTGTTCTCAGGGTTAGAAACTCCTGATCTATATAGTTTCCATCCAACTAGGATTCTGCTTCAGTTTATTGCCATGCAGCCAATCCAGTGGTGGGTGGCTCCCGGTTCGGTCCGGTTCTGTAGAATAGGTAGCGGTGACGCTGTGACATCACTGAACCAGTTCTAACAGTCCCAGACTGAAGCCCCCCCCGCGCCCTTACTTACCTGTCCCTGCGCGCAGCACGCGGAGCGCGCTTGCGCGCATGAAGCTTTTTTTGAGCTTTTTTTGCTTAAAAAAGCTTCTGCGCATGCACAGGAGTGCCCGTTTGGCATGCGCGCAAAGTGCACGCAGGTGCCAAATGCGCGCTGCACGCGCTCCAGCCACACACAAAGTGTGTGCACCTACAGAACCGGTAGCAAAGGTAAGTAGAACCCACCCCTGAGCCAATCTACCATAGTGCATAAGCACTGCATTGGATTACATTATGGGTTCTCCTGATTCAGATGCTATAGAGAATTAGATCTGAAAATCATTAGCAAAATTGTGACTCCTAATTCCAAATCTCCCAATGGCCCTACCCATTAGAAGCAGGATAACAACATCAAGATTTTGAAAGTCAAAATCCCCCAATGCTATTACATGGAATCTGTTTCTTAGACAGTGAGGGAGCTGCAGAGCAAGACTCCCAATGTTTAATCCATGGACTTGATTCAGGTGAATACCATACTAAGTGATATAAACAGCCATTGAGAAAATAGAATAGCAAATAGAATAGTAAAACTTCACTACTTCTATATTTCTCCATTAAGGTCATCCAACCAGATGACAAAAACTAATTCTTTCCATCTTTCAGCAATGCTAATAATTGCACCCTCAGTCTTTCACTTGTTTTACCTAAAAAAAGGAGGCATTTTCAGAGGTTAAAAAAACCAAACATCCCACAATGATGCATTCACCATACTCACTGTTGGTGAACCTACGGCATGCATGCCGGAAGTGGCATGTGGAGCCATTTCGGCCGGCATATGAGCTGTTGCCAAACTTACCTCCTCCTGCACACGCGTGCCGTTCTGCTCTCTCGTGCACATGCGTTTGTGGGTGCACATGCGCGCGAGACAGGTAGCGTGCAGCATGTACATACCCTGATGGCGTGGTTGTACATATGCCACAAGGGGCACACGCATGCAACTGCTCTGCGGATGCGCAGTGGCTGTGTTGTGTACATAATTTGGCGGGGGCGCGTGCACGTGACTGCTCTGCGCATGTGCAAATGACGCGATCGTACACACATCACGGGGGGGGGGATGCATCAGCTCTGTGCATGTGCAGTGGCCGGGTTGCACACGCACATCCAGGCTCGGTGGCACGCAAACCTAAAAAAGTTCGCCATTGCTGCTCTAGGCGATAACATCATTGCCATGTTTGCCCACATCTTTGTGAAAAGCTGAAACAGATCCTACAAATCAAGATAAGGTCTTGGGTTGGATACCTTGCTTGGACCTGTAACAATGGTAATGTTTAAGTCATGAAGATGAGTGATTTTATCCTCAAAATTTGACAGAATACAGAACACTATTCTCATACGCATAAAAAAAATGTTGAACAGTTATTCAAGAATACGATGGTGACAGCAGCATTATTAAACTCTATGCTGCCCTCACTGCCATGCAATAGTGAGAAACGTGTACTAATACATGTTCTATCCGACTTGTTTTAATTGCAGTGCATGGCAATGTAGCTTTTAGCCTCAATTTAAGTTACCACGAGCCGTAGGAACCATTCGATTTATCTTTGTCTTAGGATCAATTAGCAAATGTTTATTAGCATTTGCTAATCAACAAGGTTACCTGTGGGGGAAAAAAACTTTAAGAACAAAGCATACATTTCATAGGGCCACATATATGCATACATGCACCCATAAACCAACCAGAAACACAATGTATCTCCACAGTTCCAACCGATAATATTTCACCTTGATCAAGCAGTGACATTTGAGCAGAGAAAGATGAAAAGGAATAAACTGAACGAAAACTGAACTTACGGTAACCTAAGCTTGTCTGTTTCAGTAGCAACAAAGTACTGGATTTTGGAGACCTGCATAATTCTTAAAGAACGGAGATATTCATGAACCAATCCTGTCATATTTAAATAGCACATTGACTTTTGGAACTAAAGACTGTATGCGTTTTGGGGTTTTCTGTTTGATCATTCTGTAGGGTGATAAAAAAAACTGGTTTGTTGGCAAAAGGAAGAATGAGAGAATCTAGGTAAGGGTGGAGCACTCAAATATTAAACTCACTGGGTCCCTGTTTTGCCCAGAATTGTTTGTATTACAAGGTATAAAAATGAGGACCAGGCATAACAGCTATTCATCTTATACTGTATTTGTTTATTTCTACCAAGACCTGAATGGGGAACCATATAATTGATAAATGAAACCAGCAAAATTAGCTTCATAAAATAAGATAAATAATACATTTCAACTTACTTTAAGAGTAATGAGATTACTGCCTTGAGCTTGGCTTGGAAGCTGAAATGCTAAACACACACATACACACACACACACACACACTGCTAAAGAGCAAATTTTGGAGCTAAGCAGCAACCAGACAAAGCACAACCCCACTGAAGTAGACCTCCTCCCATTTAATGCAAGAACGTTTGGAAGGAAGCAAAGGTTGTATGCCACTTTACATACTTTTTCTTGTTTTAAGGACTGAATGTTAAAGATGTAATTTACATTGCTGCATCAATTTGCCTTGGAAGTTACAGTTAACCCAGAGCACTGGTGTATAGTTGGAGAAGATGTTTACCACAGTAAAGCATTGTATACAGTTGCTTGCTATGCCATGGTGCACTTAATCCTCTGTGTGTGTGTGTGTGTGTGTGTGTGTGTGCGTGTGTGAAGAAACATATTTCACTATATTTATATATTTTCTCTATTTTCTCTGTTTCACATATCTTTCTGGATATCTTCATGACTATGGAGTACGTGCAACTGCCACCAATGATTTTGGGGGGAATCTTCAAAAGGCAGAAAGAGGCCAACTTAATTCACCTAAATTGTGGTGCATGAGTAGTACTATGATTCTTTGTCATTCTGAGTAAAAAAACAAGATAACTACCAGGCATTAAGGGAACCACTGTTATGTCATAGAATGATTCACCTCTAAGCCACTGCATTCTAGGAAGATTAAGATGATTGATGGCTGATTAGATGGCACTCTCACAATGATTTCTTCAATCTCGTAGCTGATTCTAATGTAAAAAAAACCCAAAACCCTTCTTGAATCTATAACCCATTTCACTGAAAATCTTGAATACGTGAGAATATAAGCCAGTGGTTAAGGAATTAAGACTGCTGGCCAATTGAAGGATCCTTAATTAATTGTCTACTTCAGCTTAATACCCTACAAAAACAAGTAATCAATGCTGTAGACACTGAAGCTAAGCAAAATTCAGTGAGGAATATCTTCTCATTGTGAACATCCATAGACTTGGAAACATGCTGCAGAATGTTAGACCTTCCATTCATTCTTTTAATTAAATAAACACTTCCATTGTGTATAAGAGCCAACAAAACAGATCAGCCACTGGCCATTAATTGTAAAGCTAAAAGTGTTTATGCACACTGAGAATGGCTCTGAATCCAACTCCCAATCCTTATTATAGCTGGCAAGTAAGAATTGGATTTTTTTATTTTTTTTTGAAGTATACCCAGCTGGGAATAGCTTTGCAGCTCAAGAAAGTAGGCTTATAAATGGCTATCATAGCTAGGTGATTTTTCAGGTGGCTTGAATTTTGTAAAAAATTTGAAGACAGAAGGCAATTTGAAAGTGAGGGAAACCATATCCAAATAACCACAAGTAACAGGCACCATTACATAAACATCTTCTTATTAAAAGCATGTATAACCAGCGATATTTTTAATAGTGCTGTTATAAGGTAAATGTAAAGGTTCCCTCACACATGGATGCTAGTTGTTTTCAGCTCTAGGGGTGGTGCTCATCTCCGTTTCTAAGACAAGGAGCCAGTGCTGTCCGAAGACGTCTCTGTGGTCATGTGGCCGGCATGACTAAACGCCGAAGGTGCAAGGAGCGCTGTTTACCTTCCCACCAAAGTGGTCCCTATTTTTCTACTTGCATTTTTTACGTGCTTTGGAACTGCTAGGTTGGCAGAAGGTGGGACAAGTAATGGGAGCTCACTCCGTTATGCAGCTCTAGGGATTTGAACCGCTGAACTGCCGAGCTTCTGTTCAACAAGCTCAGCATCTTAGCCACAGAGCCACCACATTCCATAGTGCTGTTACAGGCAAGGCTAATTCAATCCACAGTGACTATCATGATATGTTATAAACCTCCTGCTGTTCAAACTCACATAATCCTTTCTAGTATAAAATTTTAATATTTAAAAAGCAGTAAGTTATACTCCTGAGTAGAGCAAAATTGGTAATGGCCATTTCTCACATCTCTTCCAGAGTTTTCTCTTCTTATAGCAATTCATTTAAAGGAGAAATCACCTCTTCTTCTTTATAAAAGGCCTTATTTCCATTCTAATGCTTTCTAGATAACTTATTTAATACTGTTTGAGTACTAGCCAAACGGACCATCTTTTCTCTCAGCTTCTTTTCTTCAGTATAGCCAAGTTAAAGTACAGCTATGGAGCCAAAGTGGGGTAGTGGTTGAGGCACCAGCCTAGAAACTAAGAGAGTGGGAGTGTTTGGGCATAAAAGCTGATTTCTCTCAGCTTTAAGTAGCTGGAAATAACAAGCTACTTCCAAAATCTTGCCAAGAAAACTGTAGGGCCAATCCAGACAATTGCCAGGAATCAGTTCAAAGGCTCCAAACAAAACAAAAATATTAATACCATGCAATTATAAACACACACATAGAGGTGCAAGCTATAAAAATTTCATGTGCTCAGATCTTAGTACAATTCATCTAGAACAGGGGTGTCAAATTCACGTCGTCACGGTGGCGTCACGTAACGTATCAGGACCTTTTTCCCTTTCGCTAAACTGGGCAGGGACGTAGCCAGCACATGACACATCTGGCCCATGGGCCAGGAGCTGACAGTGCTGATCTAGAAGATCTAATCCTACCTCTTTAAAAATCCATGAATTCACCTTCATTCCATTCCAGAGAGATCACCTTTTCCTAACAGCTTGAAGCTGTGAGGTTATCATATGCTCAGGACAAAGTTGTTGGAGATCTCATCCCATATCAATCATTTAAAAAATATCAACTATTTAATAGTTACAGCAGTTATTTTATTACCTAGTTGGACAATAATGATGATAAGGCTGAGCCACCAAATCTTCAACAAATTAATATAATAATCAAAACTCTGTTGGTTTAGAGAGATTATGTAGGTCATTATGCCAATCTAGACTTGTGAATAATTTTTAAATCTTTCTTATTTTGTATCAAGTAATTTCCCAGATATTTAACATTTTAGCATTACTATTAAACCCCATTATTTTTCCGAAGTATTACTTTTCTTCTTCAGTTAGGTTCCATATCAACTTTTAAGATTTTAATATAATATTTTGACACCAAACCATAGCTTTGTATATGTTCCATTATCAATTCTAATAAGTCCTACTGTATCATTAAGTATAAGTTCAAAAATTGTCACCATACAGTTTCAGTTTATGTTCTTTATTTGCTAATTTAATTCATGAATTTTCTTCTTGATGTATCTTGTTTTGTCAATTATGCCTCTTATGCCAATAAAACAAGGAACGAGAAAGGGACAACCTTGTCCATTTCATTCTGGTATTTTTTTGTGCTGGAAAATAAAATACTATTATAATAGCTTCTCTTTGTGGTGGGTTGTTGTTTTTTTTAACATTGTGGTTGGGTAATAATAACAAATCTTGATTGGCTATAGGTAGTCTCATCTGGGGTAACACTGGGCAGTTCAAGGGACTAAAATTTTATGTTTTTATTTATGGCGGTGAAAATACAAGCTTAGAATCTGTTGAGTAGGAACATTTATGCATATCTGTATGTAGATAGTGATGTATGTATATATATCAAAGGGCCATATGCTGTTCATTTCCATTAACTTTGAGGAACTTAAGATATGTGCTTCTTTTTCAATGAGAATTTTTTTAACGTATATGCTAAGCGGAGTTGATTATTCCTAGAAATCCCTTCTGTATTGAACTTTGGCCAGGTACACATGACCAAAGCTTTATTTCCTTTTCTAGCCACAACAAAGCCACAACTTAAAACAATGAAGTGAAGAGGCATGTGCATATACGTATATATTTCTGCAGCTTAATATCATGGCTTCAATTGTTTCTCCAGACCAAGCCTTAATGATTAATGGACATTTTTTTCAAAGCCTTCACACTGCAAAGTTTTCTTTGAAAAATCAGCATCACGTTCCAAGAGCAACTGTAAATGTCTGACCCTGCTTGTCCTATTGCGACACCGAGCTCCATGGCAGCTCATTTAAGTCCTACAATATTTAATGCACTCAGAATTTCCAATTTGTCAGCATTTTTCAAGCTTTTGTTTCCTCTTGCTGCAACTCTGCACATCCAGGCAAGGAAGCATTACTTTAATCAGACCAATCAAATTCTTGGCTGCCTGGTGGTAGACTGCAGCCCACTGAGTGCTTAATAAACTGTGTCTGTGGCTCGCTGGCAGTAAATATTTAATCCATCTTTTCCTTTCCAACATGTTATTTTGTAAACATATTCAAGAATTCACAACCGAAGTCGAATTTTCCTGCAAAGCAAATGCTTGAGGGTTTTCCTTGGTGAATTCTATTTTGAATTGGCCTGGTTCCTATAGCACGCACTAGAAGTGTAGATGGGCAATTAACTCCTCGCAAGGGTCAGCAGTGATCGGAGTCTGTCACAATGACAACGCTTTTCTCACCCCCCCCCAAGCCAAAGGGGGCTGCAAAGTGGCACTTGGCAGTGGCAAGCAGCAGGGCACATAACCCCACTTCCTGTCACTGGCTGGGAGCCTGATGGTAGAAATTAACTGCAGGCCTGGCTAAATACAGAGTGAGCGAGCATGGAGAGAGACAGCTATTTATAAAAACAAGGCAGGAAGAAGGGAAGGAGCCATTGAGGACAGATGAAACGAACAAACAAGGGACATCTACTAATTTTAAGGCAGGTTTTTATGTGCCGTCAAATTTAATGTAGCAACAACTGCGTAATAATGCAGATTTATGGGTGATGTGAGAACGTGAGATAAAGGAAAATTGCTAGTAGTTGTGGTATCTTAATGTAAGTGTACCTAACAGAGTGATGTCTGCATTTCATATTTTCAAACACAGCTGGAGCATGCTGCTTGAGGCTGCTCAGTTGGCTCTTCCTTTCAATGGGAGCAGTGGGGAAAAATGTGGAGGCTTCCTTTTAATAGTTGTTGAGCATTCTATAACAACCTTGGCTCTCTTGACCTTCTCTAAGAAATCTTGTCCTTCTTTAAGAAACCATAATTGTAACCAGACTTATGATCCTAGGTCATTAGGAAGATACAAACAAACAAACAAACCCAAAGCAGATATCCCAATGTGCATATGATGCCAAAACAATCCAGAGATTATGCCATTGGTTCATTGAACCGCACAGCAGTGGTTTAGTACACTTGTTCATACACAAAAATATATATATAATTTGAAAAAAATCTGCCTTATTTTTGTATAAGAATATCATTGCTATCATTATTAGCATACCAGCACACTGGGACCTTAAGAGATTACATGTGAAATATAGTCACACAGAGTAACATTGTTCTTTTGTTGAACAGCCTTGTACTGAGGTAGAAGGAAATAAGTATAGGTAGTCCTCAACCGATAACAGTTCATTTAGTGACCGTTCGAAGTTACTTAAGAGCTTTGCAGCATCCCCAGGTTCACATGATCAAGATTCAGACGCTTGGAAATTGGTTCCCGTTTATGACGGTTGCAGTGTCCCAGGGTCATTTTGCAACCTTCTCACGAGCAAAGTCAATGGGGAAGTCAGATTCACTTAACAACCATGCTACTAACTTAATAACTGCAGTGATTCACTTAACAAATGGGGCAAAAAGTCATAAACTGGGGCAAAACTCACTTAATAAATTTAGCAGCATAAATTTTGGGCTCACTTTTGTTCGTAAGTCGAGGACTACCTGTATTCTGAAATATATATATATATATATATATATATATATATATATATATATATAT
>JANHFM010001669.1:82184-95793 GCA_032468115.1 Grayia smithii | reverse complement strand
GATACCAGCAACAAGGTTACAGTCATACAGTCATAAGTGGGAGGAGATGGGTGATAGGAACAGTGAGAGATTAATGATAATGCAGACAGTTACTAGTTGACAGCGACAACACAGTTAAATGCTGAAAACAGCAATAATAATAAATCAAATTGTAAGAACATAAAGCAACTAGTATGCAAGTCTGTTAGTAAGAAATTAAATAATAAATCAACCCTTCCCCAAAGTGAATTAAACTTAACTAAGGCTTCTTCCATATAGGATAACAAGTCTTGGACTGAGAAGGCAAAGTTGGAGATACTGGCTTGCCTTGACTACACAGACTGGAGTGTTTCTGAAGCTGCTTCAGCAGACTTGGATGAACTCACTGATACTGTGACATTTGATTTTGTGAGAACCTGTGTGCCGACCAAGAGTTTCGGCATATACACTAATAATAAACCTGGGTTCACAGTTAAGCTCAAACAGCTATGTCGTGCCAAAGAAGAAGCCTACAGGAATGGAGACATGATACTGTGCAATCAGGCCAGGAGTATATTAACAAGGAAAATCAGGGCAGCAAAGAGAAGATTTGCAGAGGAATCAGTTCTCAGCAAATGAACCAGCAAATGTGTGGAAAAGCCTGAAGAATATCATTGGCTACAGCAGATCTCCCTCCCTTACTGGAGTAAATGAGCAACTGGCAGAGGACCTGAATGTGTTCTAGTGTAGGTGAGAGAAGATCACTGTCAACTATTGCTACACTTCCCATCTCTGATACACCTACAGTAGTCAAATCTTCTCCACCTATCTTCATCCTTCTGGGTCTCCCTCCACTGGTGATCCTAAAAAAAGATGTGAGAGGTCTAATTTACAGACAAAAGATTGGAAAAGCATCAGGCCCAGACAGAGTAATTCCTTCTTGCTTGAAAGTCTGTGCTGATCAACTGGCCCCCATCTTCATCCACATCTTTAATAAATCAGTAGAGATGTGTTATGTTCCTTCTTGCTTCAAATGCTCTAATATCATCCCGGTTCCCAAGAAACCCTCCATCAAGGAGTTGAATAGACTACAGACCGGTTGTTCTGATATCGGTAGTTATGAAAATCTTTGAAAAATAATGCTTCTGCACTTGAAAATCACATTGGATCTGCTGTTAGACCCCTTGGAGTTTGCCTACCATGCAAATAGATTGGCAGCTGATGCTGTCAATATGGCACTGCATTATATCTTGCAACATCTTGAATCCCCAGGGACCTATGCACAGGTCCTTTTTGTAACTTCTTGGCATTCAATACCACCATTCCAGAAATTCTTCACTCTAAACTGATTCAACTAGCTGTGCCTGTCCATACTTGTAGATGGATTATAAGCTTTCTGATAGAGATAGAGAGTAACAGGTGAAGCTAGGGAAATCACATTGGATACCAGAGCAATTAGCAGAGGGCTGTGTGTTCTCCATTACTTTTTTCTCTCTGTACCAACATCTGTATCTTTAAGGATCCCTCTGTTAAAGTGCTGAAGTTTGCGGATGACACAATTATTATTAGTCTCATTCGAGATGGTGATGGGTCTGCATCAGGGGTGAAATGCTACTGGATCGGACTGGATCGCCCAATCAGATAGCGGAGACTGGGGCTGGTTCGCCGTACCAGTAGCGATCGCTGGCTGGCCACCCCCATGAACCAGTCCGCGGCCCGCCATCCTGCCATGCTTTCCTGCCTTCCACACCGTCTTCCCGGCATCTCTGTGGCCAACTTGTGAAGGCAGGCAAGTAGAAGGCCACGTGGAAGACAGGCAAGCATGGCAGGGCCAGGAGAAGGAGGCTCAGTTGTGGCGCCACTTCCCGCCAGCAAAGAAGAGGAGCAAGAGACACAGAAACCTCTGGCGGCTGGCAGGAAGAGGGAAGAGGTGCAGCCAGGCGGGGAGGGGGAGTGGCAGCGCCAGCACCAGTGGCTCCTTCCAAGCGCAGCGCATGGAGGCAAAGGGGATGCGGTGCGCCTGTTGCCGAGGAAGCAGTGCGATCACTCAGCCAGGGTAGACTCAGCAGGGGCTGCATGCAGGGAGCTGCATGCAGGCGCGCCACAGCCCCCTTCACCTCCATGCACTGCACTTGGAAGGAGACACCGGTGCTGCCGCTCCCCCTCTCTGCCTGGTTGCACCTCTTCTCTCTTCCTGCCAACCACCAGAGGCTTCTGTGTCTCTTGCTCCTGTTCTTCGCTGGTGGGAAGTGGCGCCGCAGCTGAGCCTCCTCAGTTAATTAAAAAAATTAAAACTTCTTTAATTTTTTTTATTGGGTTCTATGGGCGTGGCTTGGTGGGATCGGGGATCAGGTGACTTAGTGGGCATGGCTGTGAGTGATGTCAACTTAGTCATGCCCACTGTCACAGGAAACCCCACCACCACCAAGCCACACCCACAGAACCAGTAGGGGAAATTTTTAGATTTCACTCCTGGTCTGCATATAGACGGAGGTTGAACAACTTGTCCTGTGGTGTAGCTGGAACAATCTGGAGCTGAACACACTTAAAACTGTAGAGAAGGATTTTAGGAGGAACCCTCCTACTCTACCACCTCTTACTATACTAGACAACACAGTATCAACAATAGAGTCCTTCAAGTTTTTGGGTTCTATAATCTCCCAGGATTTGAAATGGACACCTAACATTAGAACCATCATTTAAAAAGGCACAACAAAGAATGTTTTTCCTGTGTCAACTCAGAAAGTTTAGGAGCTGTTGATGCAGTTCTACAGAGGAATAATTGAGTCTGTCATTTATACTTCTATAATAGTCTGATTTGTACAGCAACCAAATAGGACAAATACAGACTTCAACGGATAGTTAGGACTGCAGAATAAAATAACTGCAACCAGCCTGCTTTCCTTTGAGGACCTGTATATTGCATGGGTCAGAAGAAGGGCTGAGAATATATCTACAGCCCCCTTACATCCTGGACATAAGCTGATTCAACTCCTCCCCTTAGGACACTGCTGCAGTGCACAGGATACCAAAACTACTAGGTACAGTTTTTCCCTCGGTCCATCATTCTGCTGTACACCTAATTCCCACAGTACTATATAAAGTGTATTTAACCATGTAGATGGTTGTATTACTACTATCCTTCTCATCTTTTTTACTACCTTACCTTATTAGTATTATTATACTTATTATTACTCTGCTATTTAGCATGCTTCTGCACTGGAGACAAATTCCTTGTCTATCTAATCATACTTGACCAACTAAAGTATTCTACTCTATTCCACTATTGTTAGGTTTAATGTATGAATTGGGGTTTTATGCATAAAGGGCTTAATGAATGTTTTCTAAAGGAACATACTGTACATATCTTTGCCTTATGTGAGCTGAACTACTGATCCAGCTAGTGTTTTGATCTATTTCAGCTGCAATAGCTTTCTGGGCCTTACAGAACTTCACTGGACAGTCTTTAAACTGCAGATTCCAGCAAATGAACATGAAATACGATTTATATATCAAGCATATAACCACCATAGTTGCCTATAATTCAAAATGGATGATCATATATCCTTTTTCCTTTCAATGCTGGAGGGTTATTTTAATTTGGGAGGGGAGAGTATTATCTGTCTGTAACTTGGAGCAAAACTTGTAATAAAATATAATTTCATTAGGGAAGATAAAATTGCAAATCAGATATTAGTGAAATGACTCAGAATTTTAGTCCACATAAAGATATGAGGATTTTCTATTTTAGTTTTTCATACATATCATGTTTTAAAGAAAATAACCTCAGAGAGTTAAGGCTATGTTATTTAAGCTGCCAAGACAGATATTACACTGATATGCAGATTCTGACTTTCAAAATCGTTAAGGTCAAGTCTGTATTGAAGACTCTCCTCCTCAAATGCAAATATTAAATCAAATATTCAAGCTTAAGGATAGATTTACTTTTCAGATTAACAGGCATAAAATAAAGGAAGGTAGCAAGCCCATTTCATAAAGAAAATCCAGTGGCTGGAAAATGTGAGACAAGTGTTAAAAAAATAGCTAATTATATAGGAAAAAAAGGATGTTCCTGTGTAATCTGGTGTTCTGTGTATTTCAAGGGGTCAGACACAGACACATATACATGTGTACACCCACACCCACACACCAGATAGAAAAGTTTTAAAAATGTAAGTGATGGCTTCAATAATGCTAGGATATAAAGTATTTCTAAATGGAAATATGTTCATAGCATATTTTTCTATTCTGGCTCTTGAAAAAAGTATTTGTTGTTAAAATATGTTAACTATTTTTCACTTCATTGAGGGGCAAAAGATCATTCTGATTTTGACTTTTATATACATATAAATATAGCATATAGAAAAACCAGACACTTTATATCAATTGTGTCTTTCTCTCTCTCTCTCTCTTTTCACTTAAATTCTCATTTATTATCAGAAGAATAATGTATGGGAGGCATTTTAGTCTAAAAAAGAGGATATTTTTAAGGTCAATCAATGGAATAAAACCTGATTCTTCCCAATGTTTTTCTGATATTCTATATGTAATCCAAATATGTGCTTGGATGTCATAAGGGACAACTATCAGAGTGGAGAACAAAATTGTTTTAGTAGAATGCAATATCCTTTACTAGTCAGATAAATATAATGCATGTCACCAATCTAGTCCTTTACTTCTCCATTTCATAGCAGAGTTATATGATAATTGTTCTCCCTTTGTTTAATTAGAGGACAGGTTCATCATTATTGTTCTTATTTTGGAGATATTAAACATGATCACAGCTATACTAATCAAACATATAAGGATGAAATATATCCTGTCTCTCAAAGAAGGAAGAGATAAATGATTAAAAGTGCTTTAATACAAGGCAACCTTAGAAAGCCCTACCGGCCATGTTCATCTAGTTACTTCAAGGATTGGACTATAAAAAGCAGTATCTATAGCTTCCTAAATGATTTTATCTTTCTTACTTATTTACTTACAAATAGTTAAAACTTTTGCAATAAATGGTTAATGTCCCCACCATCTTAACTTCTTTCTCCTCGGTATAACTTTTTCCTTTCATCCTAGATTTAGAAAGACGTCTCTGGCCATGGTGGAACTCAATTTTTTTACTACCAGTTCTGTGGGCGTAGCTTGGTGGGTGTGGCTTGGTGGGCGTGGCAGGGCAAGGTTACTGCAAAATCCCCATTCCCTCCCCACTACTAGGGGAAGGATATTGCAAAATCTCCATTCCCACCCCACTCTGGGGCCAGCCAGAGGTGGTATTTGCCAGTTCTCCGAACTACTCAAAATTTCCGCTACCGGTTCTCCAGAACCTGTCAGAACCTGCTAAACAGTGTCCCTGACCTCTGCTTAAACATAAACACAAGCCAAGTTTTGAAAATAATGGATATGCAAGGCTGAAAATTAAGCAAGGTTATCGTCATTTCTCCAGAGATCCAGATGGTCTGGGGGCTAAGGCACAAGGCAAGAAACTAGGAGACTGTGAGTTCTAGTTGCACCTTAGGCATGAAAGCTGACTGGGTGACCTTGAGCCAGTCATTCTCTCAGTCCTTAATATGAGGCTCAGGCAACAAGCCGATTGTACAGTTCCTGTCATAACCAATGGACAAACACCTAGGTGATCCTCCCCAAAAACAGACCGTGTGCTTGTGGGATAACGCTACGAGGAAAAAAAAATGTTTCTTCAGCTAAGTCTTGCATTGCTTTTTTATACATTTCTAATGGGTCATACAACTACTAAGCCCTGGATAGAGCATGACTAATTTACCTGAATTTCAAATGGGAGAAGTTGGTTCTTATGAACAAGACAGATTAATTGCATTTTATTTTAAGTACCTTGTGAAAAATGACTGCAATAATTCTACAGGGAAAGAAATCAACCAGGCATCCCAAATCATAGGTAATGTTGTGCACAGAACCTGATGCGTGATTACAGTATTCTTCTGCTTCATAAACTGAGAACAAATGTATTACAAATTGAAGGACCATAAAATCTAGGATGAAATTCTTGAGTTTTGAGTCTAAAATGCTTTTATATTTTTTTTTTCCAAGATTTCATACCAAGCCGTTTTATAATAAAGGTTTAGATTGAGATGAACTCCAGTTTATATGGATTTATGGGCAGTTTACATATTCATTGGTGCAAACAGTGTGAGTGGTTAGAGGGTATTTTGCTGGTCCTTACTGTTGTAGGTTATATATAGGTGGCTGCTCCGGCAGAAAAGCTTAAATGCATTTACAACTTGACAGAACAAAGATTTGCATACCACATTAAAGGATGTTTAATTGGAAAATAATGAAAATAATTTTGAAAAATAAAAACTGAAAAATAGTAATTTAAATAGAAGTAGGCTGCCTCTCGACTACGTAGTACCCTAGGATTTCTATGGGTCTCTCAACAAACCCAGATGCTACCTATGAGAAAGCTGCAAAGCTTGTGCTCTCACTTCTCAGGATTCTTTATCTCCCTACCAAAATTAGATCAGGTAGAATCCAAGAGAGGAGATTCCCTTCCATTAAACTGGAAACAGGTCCTGTTTCACATGGCAAAAGAATTCTGATGAGCAAAGAAAGGGGCGGGGGGAGGGGAAAGTTTCTCCATATTATAAAATCGCCAGAGGAAATAAACATTATTCCAGCTTGAAAAAAGAGCGAAGATGTAGAAAAGAAAGGCTTCATTATAATACCTGCAAATGCTAAAGCAATCTTCTTTTCTATGAGAGAAAGATAATTAAGGTATTCTTGCCTTGACAGCATAGAACTGATATAACACCACCTCCGAGGTAGGAATGAATTACTCATTGTTCAGTTTTCTAGGCCAGCTTTTCTTTTGTCTGAAGGATTATTTCCTTAATTTGTATTTAAATTTCTAAAGCACTCAGTGGGGTGTACAATAAAACAGAAACAAGCAACGTTTTGAAAGCGTGAGGACATACGTGATGTTTGGGAGAGGGGGTGGGAGATAAAGGCTTCAGAGGACAGGTGGAAGATAGGAAGTATATCATCGCTGTGGGCAGGTCCAACAACTTTTATTTATTTTGTGGGCTTAAGAGGAATTCCTGGGGTTTTTCTACTACTAGCTGGATACTTGTGCTTCGCTACGAAACTATGTGATGGCGCTTGATAAATCAACACTTACAACTTGAAAATTAATGAGTAGTTATGATCGGCCTCTCCTCTCTGTCAGCCTTGCCCCAAAGAAACATCTTCTATCCTATCCCCTTCTCTCCCTCACGCTTGCCCCACTATCCTATCTCCCTCAGTGTTGCCCCCTATCCTATCTCCTTCTTTCCCTCAGGCTTGCACCACAGAAGCCTCTCCTGTCCTATCCCCTGGTTGCTGCTGTGAAAGTAAAACTGAAACTGAAACTCCTGTCCTCTGCTTGTGTTTTGCATTTGGAACAGATTTCTTTTGAGGTGGGGAGGGGGAGTAGAACTCCTTAGCATCAGAGGGCTGTTTGGAAAGTGAAACGGTATTTGCTGTGTGAGCAAGAAGGAGACAGGAAGGAGCCTGGCTGTGGCTTAGCTCAAGTGTTCTGTAGGTGAAGTCAGAATATGGGGACATGCCCTCCTCTCCCTGTACTTGGCACCGGCTGAGCAGCCCAAAATGTCCCACCCCACTCCAATGGCAACAGCAGCCTGGCTGCTTCCCTTCCCTGCCCGAGCAGCCCAAAACATCCCACCCTACCGTCCCTTCCCTGCCGTCTCTTTATTGAGAGGGGTGGTGGGGCGGGGGAGAAGTGAGATGCATGGAGCGAGACATGGCTCCCCTTGCTGTTTCTTCTTCCCCTCCTGCTGGGTATGACAGGGCTCCTGCCCCTCGCGTAGCCACCCACTTCCTTTATGGATGCAGTTTGGGGGTGGCATGTAGGGTGGGTGAGAAGTGGGATGCATGTCTTACTTTTCCAGCTCCTTCACATTCCTCACCATTGTGTCTAGGAGAAGAAGCTGTAAAAGAAGACATTCTCACGGGTTCAATCAAACTTTTACAGTGTGTTTCCCTGGACACAACGGCAAGGAAAGCGACAGAGCTTAAAAGGTAAGACCTGTGTCCCGCTTCTTGTCTGTCCCACCTGCCACCCCCAAATTGCATCCCTAAAGGGGGCGGGTGGCTAAGCAAGTGGCAGGAGCTCTCTCATTCCCGGCAAGGTGGGGGGAGAAGAGATGGCAAGGGGAGCCACATCTCGCTCCACGTGTCTTGCTTCTCCCCCGCCCCACCATCCCTCTCAATAAAGAGACAGCAGGGAAGGGACGGTAGGATGGGATGTTTTGGGCTGCTCGGCCAGTGCCAAGAACAGGAAGGGGAGGCGATGGCAGTGACGGGACATCCAGTCCCACGCTCACCACCTCCTTCACCCGCAAAATAATAAGACCCTGCCCCTGATAATAAGGCCAAGGCCAAGCCCTTATTGGGGGGTGTCAAAAGAAACACGGTAGAAGCCAAGAGGAACATACATGGCAAATTTCAAGTTTGTAGGCTTTACAGTTCTGGAGATTTTGTGATTACGATGTGAGTGGTTTTTGCTTTTATATATATAGATAGATTTAAAAGAGTCAAAACCTGGTAATTTTGGTAATTTAAGAGGCACAGAAAGTTGACTTGGGAATTACTAACAGCCTCAGTTGTCCCCTCAGTGATACTTTCATACAAAGGTCATAAAACAATTCTTAAAAGAAACACACAACAATATTTGATCTCGTGATAAACAAGAAGGAATCTTAACTCTCAGCAAACTTTGCAGGATAGCTGTGCAGATCTCTTAAATATAGGGAGAGCCTGATTAATTTTTGGCTTTGGAATTTGGAGAGGATATTTCAAATTATTCCATGGTATTATTATAGTTTGTATAATTTTGTAAGCCATCTGGGGGTGACCATCTATGAGTTGAATGGCTATATGAATTTGTTCAATAAATACATCACTATTAGCGCATGATGAGAACACGAAAGAAGAGAAAATAAACGAATTAATTAAAAGAACTAATTAATCTTGATTTTTAGAATATATCGTGGTTCCTAAAGTAACATTTTATTGATATGTTTTGGGCAGCGGGATCACAGGAAAGTTCTCTCAACACTCTCTTACAACTGTCCTTTTCTAAAAAGAAAATATTACAGGTATTATTTGATAGTACTTTATCCAATAAAGCAAGGCTATTAAACGTGCAGCCAGCGGGCCGGACATGTCATACACAGGCCACACCCACACCTGGTTTAGCAAAGGGGGAAAAGTTCCAATATGTCTCGTGACAACGCCATGATGATGCCGTGACGATGCAAGTTTGACACCCCTGCAATAAAGTAACTAGTGCTTTTCAATGATAGCAAAGAATAAACACACACACTGCATGTGACAACTGGCCATAATCAAACATATTGGCTTTGTGAATCATTCATAATCAATTGTAGAAAACATGATCCATATAAAGAGATGCTCTTAACAGCATCTTAACATTTTATGTTCTATGCTTGTCCACAGTACTGCTACTGTAAAATAGCTGGTTAAAAAAAAAAAAAAGCCACCGTGTTAAATAAATACAAACGCAACCCCCCCATCTTGAATACATTATGAAAGATAAATGGGAGTTGCCACATTAGTTACTCTAATATTTAATGAGTGGCAGTTCCTCATTATCTGTGGAATGATTTTTAAATAGCTTCTCCATCAGGCTCTAGAAAAATCACTGTATTTCTAATGGAAACATATGAAAGAAAATAGGACA
This sequence comes from Grayia smithii, assembly GCA_032468115.1. Classification (NCBI taxonomy): domain Eukaryota; kingdom Metazoa; phylum Chordata; class Lepidosauria; order Squamata; family Grayiidae; genus Grayia; species Grayia smithii. The sequence goes on along the minus strand of JANHFM010001669.1, from coordinate 86,105 downwards.
AATGAGTCATCAGAAAATGATAGAGTGCACAAAAATGGCAAAATATAGAAGAATAACACATGACATTATCTTGCTCATTATGCATATCTAATTTGGAAAGCAATAACTAGAAATTTTGATTTAGCAATGAATTTTAGATCAAGATATTAAAAATGATAGCATAGGATGATAAATATGCTCTACACGCATGCACACACACACACACACACACACACAAAACACCAAATAAAAACATTAGCTCCATTTTCTGAATAAGATACTTTGGGAGAGCCCAAAGTAAAATCTTGATTTCATTGTGCAAATACTGATGATGATAAACCATACAATACTTGATGAGCGGCGGGGAATAATCAATAGAGGCATCACAAAACTTAGCATTAGGGGAGAATTTCATTGCTGAAAACAGAAAATAAAAAGGAAAGAACTCTGGCAGTGGAACACATGGAAAACTAGGCATTCAAAACAATTTTGCACCAAGTTCTGGTAGCCAGAAGATCAAGGCAAACCAGAAGAGTTTTCCTCCTTCTTCCTTCTCCATTAGAATTTTACAGGTTGCCACTTCTGCTTCATTTTATTCTCGGTTGATTCTATTTTATAAAGTGCCATAGTGAGTTGCCTGAGTAAGCAATAGCGGTTACTTAAATATGTCATCTCCCCGAAGATGGTTTTGCCACCTCACCAGCTTGACACCATTTCCATTTGAATACAGAACAAACAGCAGCCACAAAGCATAATTTCGTTCCTCCTCCCAGGCTAGGGAATTTGGAAGAATTGTCTTCACATAAGCTTTATGCTAGTTAGTGTATTATCTTTGGCAAGCCTTGAAGTTGTAAAGTAAATACAATTAGATATCCTCCCCTGGCTCAACAGACTAGAAGTATAAAAACAAAGTGTAATGACTCAAATTCATTTTAAGAATGAATCCTTCTTCTTACAAGTTTGGAGTGCTTAGGAGTTGTGCAGTAGTTGTTTCAGTGGGGGTATTATCCTGTTTTTAATTAGTTTGTCTACTGCAATCTTGGCAATAGATTCCCAAAGAAAAAAAGCAAAAAAACAACAACAAACCAACCAACAACAACCCTCTGAAAAGCTATCTTGATTTCTGGAACTCATTATATTGTCTTAGAGGAATAAGAATCTTTGAACATGACTCATAAAGCTACAGACATATAAGCTCTTTTCTTTCAGACATAGATGTGAATGTCCCTTAGCTGTGTAAAATTGTATGGTTCCTTTAGTTACTAACAAGGATAGGGAGTTTTACCTAAGAAGCCTTATTCATATTCTCATTCATTCATTCATTCATTCTCTATAGCTGTCCAACTCAACCAAGTGATTCTGGGATGCTTACAATTCTAAAATTCTAAAACAATGAAAACAATTTAAAAGATGTTAAAACAATAAAATACAAAATAAATAAATATAACAGCAGTCATGATGATTAATCAACTAAAAGTGAAGCCAAGTAATAGGTCCCTTCACACATTCTCAGCCTCAGGCCTGGGTACATAGCCAATTTGGATTAGTCATTTGGATTACTTAAAGTCTTCTCAACTTCTCTGCCTATCAAAAACTTAGGTAAATGTTCAAAATCAGCATTTTCTTCAATATGTGCCTCTAATTACTGAGCACTTCACATACAGCTACTTGAAAAGACTTCAACATCCCTTGAAAAATATTAGCCACTGCCGAATACAGATACTGCATCTACCATAATTTCCTTCAAAAATAAAGGAATGCTTTCAAGGTTTTTTGTTTTCTTTGTACTTTATTTGAATTATTTCTCCTAAAGCTTTCAAATAACCAAACAACTGAATGATTTAAGAATTTTAGAATCTATTCAGATCTGCAATGTGTATCTTATAAAACTTTGCACCTCTCTGAAATTATACAGTTAAAAACTAGTTGAGACAGACACCGGGTTTAAATAAAACACATTTTCCCTTATACCGTCTTAATTTCAACTTAGTATATAGCAAAGCAGAAATATTTTCTATACAGTTTCCCATAGGAACCTAAGCTTCATGAACACCTGGAAATATAATAATTGGTACCTTAATTTTAAGATTAATTAACATATGATTTAATTTAGTTGACCTTCAAATGCACGATTACTTTTATTAAGTTGTAATGAATTAAAATTAGTATATTATGCAGAAGGGGTACATAATGTGACAGATACTATTTTTTTCCCCTGTATAGTTAAATCAGGACATGGAGGAACTGATAATGAAGGTGACTGCTAATGTGATGCAAAAGCTTTCTCCTCGAGGTCATATATTTAAAAGAACTATGGACAGTAATAATAAATGTCAGTTTTAAATCTGGAAAGGACCTGTATCAGCCATCCTCAGTTGTGTAAATTGGGGTGACAACCAGTGGTGAAATTCAGGTTCTATCTGGATCATGTGATCTGGCAGCGGCAGCGGCAGGAGGCTCTGCCCACCCGCCCGGATGTCATCATGTCCTATTTTTGACCCTCTGAACATGCGCAGAAGGTTCTGTGCATGCGTGGAGGAGGCACACATGCTCACATTTGCAAACCGGTAGAGAAGGTAAGTGAATACCACTCCTGGTCACAACTCCCTGAATTTTCAGTCACTATGTTGTCACCCTTAACATATCTAGAGAAAAGCAGATTGAGGATGGCTGTCCTCAATAGTTTCAGGTACGTGACATTTATATAAAATTCTTTTGACGCATAAAACAAGTGCTAGTAATTTCAACAGAACCCGGACTGTTCCACAGCATCCTGGTGAAGCTGTGTTTGGTTGAAGAATTGCAGTCAGGTGCTTATTGCTTGTCCCTGCATGCTTTGAAACTTCTTTTTATTTTTGGATCCAGAACATTGTACAACTCTAGTGTATCTATCTCAAAAAAAATGGTCATATAATGTGTATTAAAACGTAGAAATAAATAAGTTATTTGCATGCATTAATTTGCATGGAGTGAGAAAGATTACATTTCATTTTGAACTGCCATTACTCAGTTTGGGATATTTTTAAATATGCAAGTCCATTATTCTTTGTGATTTTCTACTTTAAATCTGCATCTCAGTTAAAAGAAAAAGATATGGTATTTTTTTTATAATCCACTGACAGTATGAAAGGTTATTTCAAAAAACCGATGACCTATAATTGTGCATTCATGAGAATATTCAATCATAAATTCTGTAATAATTTGAAAACAGTGAACTATTAGTGGTCAAGAGTGATTCATTTTAACTGCTAAATCTTTAAAGGGTACTATATTATCATTGTTTATCAGAGCTTAAATGAATCTTAAATAAGTGCTTTTCTTCTCTTAAATTGGTCCTAAAATGTTACTACTCTCCCTCTCTCTCTCTCTCTCTCTCTCCCTCTCTCTCTGTGTGTGTGTGTGTATGTGTGTGTTTTCATACTGGGACGTGCACAGCTGCATTCATTCATTAATGGTTAGTTTTGGGTTAACTTTGTGCTGAAGAAAGCACTTGAACCAGAATTGGTCTGTTGGAGATGAGCCTGAGTGGACTGGGAGAAATTACAGAGCAATTGGGATTTTCTTGCAAAAACACAAGCCAGATAAAGCAAGGCCAGATGGTAGATCTGAACATTACAAGGCTAGTCTCAAGTGTAGGACAAAGAAACTGAACAAGCTGCAGAGATCGCAAGGTATCATATATTGCTGGTAGAAACAGTATACTGGAGGAAAATAGTTTTAATAAATATGAGCTTATTTACAAACACTACTTCATTTAAATATTTAATAGACATGAGGTGCCCCTGTACTGATTTTGTGTAAGAAAAAAAAATCAGGTGTAAAGTCATAGCAAGAATAGCAGAAACTCATAAATGGAGGAGTGGTATATACCAGGGGTCTCCAACCTTGGCAACTTTAAGACTTGTGGACTTCAACTCCCAGAATTCCTCAGTTAGCTTGGCT
>JANHFM010001667.1:220276-230400 GCA_032468115.1 Grayia smithii | reverse complement strand
CCTGTCTTCCACGTGGCCTTCCGCTTGCCTGCCTTCGCAAGTTGGCCATGGAGATGCCGGGAAGACCGCATGGAAGGCAGGAAAGTATGGTGGGCCACGGACTGGTTAATGGGCGTGGCCAGCGAGGAATCGCTACCGGATCGCCGAACTAGCCGGATCACCCGAAACTTGGGGTATTGTGTCTGGTTGAGGAGAATTGTACCCCCTCCTTGTGCTCCTTCTCTGCTTCAATTTGAAGTTTCTCTTCAAGGAGAGCCAAGATACCTTATACAGCTTTATTATTTACATCATTCACTTCTGTTCAAAAACAACAGCAAGGTTTTTTTTTTTACAGAATGAGGGGCTAATGCTATTGAAAGGAAACATTACCCTTTTGTATTTGAATATGCATGCTAGAAATCCCCCCCAGGCTAATCTGTTTAGAAATCCCCCCCCCAGGCTAATCTTCTTAAATAATCTTGCCATTTAAAGTCAATCAGAAAAGGATGAAGAAAAAAATATTTAAAATTAAAATTCTCTCTTGTACTAGCTAGCTTGTACTAGCTAGCTAGTACAGTTAGTACTCGACTTATGACCAGAATGGAGCCCAAAATTTCTCTTATTAAGTGATAAATTAGTTTTGCCCCATTTTATGACCGTAAGTGAATCACTGCAGTTTTTAACTTAGTAACCTGGTTGTTAAGTGAATCTGGCTTCTCCCTTGACTTTGCTTGTGAGGGCACAAAAGGTGATCACATGACTTTGGGACACAGCAACGGTCATAAATATGAACCAATTGCCAAACATCTGAGTTTTGATCACATGATCATGCGGATGCTTCAAAGGTCATAAGTGTGAAAAACGGTCAAAAGTTGCATTTTTCAATGCTGTTGTAACTTTAAATGGTCACTAAACAAACTGTTGTAAGTCGAGGACTATCTGTATGTACAGGTATTTTTGCTTTAGGTTTGGCATTCTATACCTCATTCGTAAAAGAAACTAAAAATGCCTCCTCACCCATAGAAGCATCCTCATTTCCAAAAAAGAAGTCACTAAAGAATAAGAAAATTATTTACTGCCACAGTAGGTTTGTCTCAGGGTTAATTCATTGACTTAATAATATGTACATGCATGACAAGAACTGGATGTGCAACACAGGTGGGAAAAGGAAGATAAACCCAAATATTATTTTTCAATGGAATCTGGGTGAAAAGAGTTGCCCATTTTGACAGCAACCAAAACTGGAAAAAGTAATACAGAAAATTAATTTGACCATCCAAAGCTGGCTGGCCACAAAATTACAAAAATAAGGTTAATAAATTAACCTTCCCATTCTGACAGTGCACAGATAAGTTTAGCAATCTTTCTCTCTTTTTTAAATATTGTTTTGTGTCTTTGTGTGAGTGGGTTGGTGGGTAGCAGGGATACCTTTACTACCGGGAGCACACACTTCTGTACATACGCAGAAGCTTCTGCGCATGCGCAAATCATCCCATGATAACATCAGGGTGGGTGGGCGGAGCCTCTCGCCTATTTTACTACCGGTTCTAAGAACCGGACAGAACCGGAAGCAACCCACCACTGATGGGTAGGTACTATTCTCTTTATTTCTCTTGCTATTCATCACTATACAAAAAGTGACTGTTTGACATGTCTTCTGCATCAATATATAAAGTGAAAGACTTCCTTGGTCAATATTTCAGTATATTAATTTTTAACCCATCCACATCCATTTCACTCAATGTGTGGAGTTTTTGAGAATGAGTAAAAAATGGAAAATTGGAAATGAGAAAACTGAGGATCTGGGAAGAGAGCATCCATCCATCCAGTTTCTTCCTCTGGGGTCCTTCACTGAAATGATGCCATCTTATGGGACTCAGGAGGCAGGCCTTCTCTATTGTGGCCCCTGCCCTTTGGAATAATCTTCCACTGGACATACAGTTGGTTCCAACTCTTTAGGAAATGAAGAAATTGCTCATCTTTCAGGCTTTGGGATCAGGTTGAATGAGACCCCAATGGTAAATTGTCAGTTTCTATTTGCCATTTTATTGCTTAGTATATTTAAATGGGCTTTGTTAGTTTGTATTTAACATTACGAGTTTCTTTTTCTTCTTTTTGTATGCCATCCAGAGTCACCTAGTTTGAGTTGGGCATGCAAACATGTAAACATGTTAATCCATTAGTAAAAAAAATACATCCCAGTTTCATAGATTTCACAAGTTTAATAATAATAACAGTAACAGAGTTGGAAGGGACCTTGGAGGTCATCTAATCCAACCCCCTGCTCATGCAGGAGACCTGTACTAGGGATTTGAACCGCCAAACTGCTGACCTTTCTGATCAACAAGCTCAGTGTCTTAGCCACTGAGCCACCTAGTCAGGCTAATTCATGGGGTATCACCCAACTCCTACTCTAAAAGTTAAGGGAACCACTCTTTTGTATATAGCTTTCAGTATACAGATTCTTCATAATAAAAAGAGTTTCACCCAGATTGTTCACCCGTGAATCTCACTTGATGCTCTTTCAGTGCTGTAGACATATTCAGTTTTGATGGACAAAGAAAAACTGCTACAATATAAATCTATGGGGTTTTGTTTTATATCCTTATATGTAGGTATAAATTCCCACATTTTTACCAATTGGAATTCCCCACATATTTACCAATTGGAATTCCCCACATATTTATTAGTTGGAATTCCAAAAGAAGGAGAAGGAGACAATAATAATTTGGGATATAAGTACAGTATAGTTTGATAAAGATATATGAAAATGGTTTATTCTCACAGCAAGATGTACTATGGAGAAAAAGCACCCACTTTTAATGCCTCTGCCAGTGTCAGGATCTATACTTTGAATCCTTGGAGAAAGAAATGTGTCTTTTTCATTTCATTTTCATTCATTGCATCTTTGCTTATCTTACTCCATAACATATACTTTAAAATGTAGTTGCTTTTCAGGTATGTATTTTTGTTTTGAATATTCCTTATATTGGGAAATCAGGATGAATGATGTGTTAGGAGAAAGTGAAATCCTGATAATGGATAGAACACTAAATATCTGGACTGTGCAGGAGTCATGATTCAAAAGAGAAAAATAAATGAATGTAAATGAATGCTTTCTCAAGGAAACAGAGCTGATTCCTGGGCTTGTGTAGTGATGATCATGCAATCCCAGAAAAAAAAATTGTTTGGCTTAACTGTCAGGAGTTGTGCTGAATAGTTTTTGAATCTGGATATCTAAATAACCCTTCTATGTATTTATAGATATGTTATCTTATGTAAATTATCATTGTTTATCTTGTTATTTTAGGGCAATGAATGTATAGCCCCTTCTAAATAGCATGGACTAAAAAAATATGTTCACATTTCTTCATTTCACTGAGTTTCTTCACAATAAACAAAACTTTGCAGCCATTTTCTATCTCTCCTTTTTAAAAATCTTGTTATTGCTAAACTATTGCTAGACTTCTATTTTATTTTTCCATTTGGAAATGGCTAGTTAAAATTGTGGGGATTTCTAATCTGCAGTATTATTATTTTTTTTAATTGAAGGCAAACTGACCTGAAATCTGTAAAGATTACTCTCAGACGAGAGAGTATATGATTTTAATAGGATAGGATAAGTGGCTATAGAGCAGATTAATTAAAATTGAATATGTGTATATATTTGCCCCTCTCAAGGAATGGAATCCAATCCAAAGCAGAAAGCTCTTATTTTCGAAACCTGACTCAGATTGATTTTATATTCTGTTTTGCTTCCAATCTTCACTTTCTCTTCTTCAAAGAATAAACAAAAGGGTTTTATTTAAGGAAAGTGAAAAGTAGCAGCTGGAGATTTCACAGATGTTCCCGGACTATCGGAATGTTACATACATAAATTTATTGATTTTTGCTGACTGAATACCTTGTGATATTCTATTAGCAAACTATTTAAGTCAGTGAAAGCTCAATTTAACAGACAATTTAGTGGGAGGCAGTGTGCAATCTTCCCAAATGTCCATTAGATATAACTTCTAATAATTTATATTGATTTGTGTCATGTGTGTGATTATATAATTATGCAAATTGCTGTCATTTGCATCACATCATTAAGCAAATTTCATAAATTGCTCTGAATAAGGAAAATTTAATGTTTTCAAAACTATTTTAAGTGGCTTGTCCAATGGCTTGTATTTGGGTATAATGGACATGTCTGCTATCTTGAGGGGATATCCAGACAGAAATATTGCCTGTTGCATTAAGAATCTACTAAATGAGTTGTCACTACCTATATCTTCATTGAACTACTGAAGACCCATGTAAATCAGCTCTGATTCAATTTGAGTTGCAGATTTGAATTTAAAGATATGCTTTGATAGAAATTCAATAGAAACTGATTTGGTTTCGTTTGAACCAAATCAAGATTTGTCTATAGGTTACAAAGGCAAGCTTTAAAAGATCTGAAGCTGTTTTATTTTGGGCAGAACACAATGAAAATACCAGAAAGAGTAGACCCTTTAGAAAAGTTTCTTCTAACCACAGACAAGTTATCTGAAAACTCTGCAAAGTCCTTCCGCTGTGTCTTCTCCCTTTTCAAAGTTAAGAATCTTTACCTTTAGGAAAAGGGATGAAAGAATATGGAGGCAGTGCTAGCTTCCACCTGCTGCTATAAAGGAGATTGATGTATCAAAAGAAGGGCAGAACCATCTGGAGATGGGATACACAGAAAGGAAGCACAGAATGTATCAATGGGCTTGCAAGGTAAGTGAGGTGGTATTTGGCTATGAAAGACACCCCAAATATGAAAACAGCATGTAGAGCTATATAGTATAAGTACCAGCTGCCTACAGTAAGTAACAGAGTTTCAGGAGTATACATTAACTCTTGATTATGTCAATTTAAAATATAATAATCACACAAGGGATGATGATGATGATATATTAGATTTATATCACACTTGTGCTCTGGAAGCTCAACCAGGGTATACAATCTTTCAATTTTATCCTCACAACTACAGACGTCTGATTGGGCAGAGTTTTCTCCAATCCAATTCAGTCTGCACCACCTGAAATTGTCTTGAATGATTGCATTAAATAAAACTGAAAATCAGAAGTAAAACAATCTAATGTAGGAAGAAAAATTTAAATGATTTTGTTTCATTTTTTTCAATTGAGTAGAGTTGAACAGTTGTAAACCTTTTCTATTACAAAATTATATTATGATTTCTCTTGAGAAATATCTTACATCCATACCAAGATTATTTTCAGGATCTGACAATGTGCTGTAAAGCATGAAATAAAGAAACCTTCTATAATATCTCTAGGAAATCTACGGTTTTCAAACCAATGAGTCCCAAACATACAAAAGGAATTAATGCAATATTCCCAACTATTTAGAAAAATTAAATGTTTTTTGCTTGATTTTACATTACAACTCGGTTGAGTTACATACTGGATTTGATCAGAGAAATGAATCACTAGGAATAAATTGGCCATAACTAATATAAGTTGACTCACCATTTGGCTGCATTTTAAATTTCCCTGCTTTTAGACTAATTGTCATGTAGAAGATCTCCCACAATAGGCAAGTGGGATTTATTTATTAGTCTGAAAAGTGTATAGGCTACCTCCTTCCAAGAATGAAACCAAACCTGAAAAGGATTTAAACTTTTCTAAAGAGGAAAGGAGATTTATGTCTTAGTCATTTGGTTCAGTTCCAGTTGTATTGTTATTGGTAGATCTTTACATCTAGCCAGATGGGCTTCAAGGACAGAGACAGAGAATTCACACCTTTCCATAAAGCCTGTTCAGATGGGGTTGGTCCTATCCATTTACTGCAATAAATGAAACTGATACTAGTTTGTGTTCATATTTAGACCATTTTGTACCATAATCTGCAACTTCAAGATGAACAGTAATTGAACAAAATTCTGGTGTAATTGAAAACCCCCAAAGAAAATAATAAAGTGGCCAAAAATAATGTAGGACCAGCATTGTTCTTAGGATAAAGAACTGACTAAAAGCCAGGTAGTGTTGGGAGAGTCATCAAAATGAGAAATTGCCTTTTCTATTGTGAAAGTGGACATTTGTAAGAGAGGCACTTCTGGATTTTTTTTTTCTGATTTAGGACTTCAACTTTATAAAAAGCCCTTGGAATCAGCTCTTCATGCCTTTAGAAGAACACTTTAGAAGATGCATAATTTAAACTATGACTTTGAATATCGGTGATATTCTTGGTTACATTTTTTTTAAGTGCACTGCTCTTTATTTATATTTGCTTCTTTAGTTTAGGAATCTCTGAAGGAGGGATATCAATTATGTACTGTAAATAAGTAATAACATTTTTTTAAAAGGTGAAGTCAGAATCCCAAAAGTGAAAAGAACCTATTTTGGGTCACCATCTATACCACTTTTGAAGGTAATTCTAAAGATCTGTTAATCCCCTGTGTACAAAGTGTGATATTTCTGCAATATTCTCAAAAATTAATGTAACATTCCCATAACTGTTTTGCTACTATTTCTGATAACTCTGCTTTCTAAACCTGTCTGTAGTTTAGGAGATGTCAGCAGTTTATTAAAGTACTTTCCGAGTACATTTGTGAATTCTCACACTCACAGACCTTCTTAATTTGAGATATATATATACACTGAAACTAATAATTATTAATTTGACACTTGTGCTGCTATTTTTACTTTGGGCTAACAGATGGATATAACTCTCAAAAAAAAAATCTGCCATTCTCTGACTTCTTTATTAATTGAAGCAGACTTCAAATAAATGTAATTTCTGATTAGCCTTTGCTTCTGTTTATTTAAGCATCACATCAAATAAGGACTTTTTTTCAAATTGTTTTTCTCCATCTCCTTCATTTACTTTTAGAGCACTGTATAATCCTTCACAGAGCCAGTTTGGTGTTATTGTTTAAGGCGCTAGGCTGGAAATTGGAAGCCCACAAGTTCTAGCTGTGTTTTGGGTAATAATACGGCGGGCTGGGTGACTTTGGGCTTTGGGTTGGGAATCTTTGGGCCAGTCACTTTCTTTCAGCTCTAAGAAGAAAGCCCAGTTCTAAAAATCTTGCCAAGAAAACTTGATGGATTTGCCTAGGAAGTTGCTAGAAGTTAATAATGACTTGAAAGCACATGCAAACACATACATTTTTTACTGGTAGAATAAGTGATATGGTCATTTCAGATCCCATTAATTTCCCATGCTTACTTGTATCATTTTTGAGTCACTTCTTGTCAGATACTAATGACCTTCTTCGTAAGGATTCCCAACTTGTGAAAACATTGTGCCCCTGAGACATTCAGACTGGACTAAGGATAGCAAAAATGTCTAAGTATAGGATATCAGCAAACAACAAGAACTATACACCATGGAGCGGTATATAAACCTAAATGCTATTGCTAAGAAGAAAAGACCAATAACTGTCTCTAGGAATTTGTGGCCTAAATTTCAGTTAAGGAGAGACTACAGAAGCCATAAGAAAGGGAACTAGAGACAAAGACATAGAATGAACATGAGTAAAGCACTTTAGCATGTAGAACATAATATTGAGCAAAACAATTTTCTTGGGGTTTTTTTCCCCCTCTTTTCTTCTCATTCAGTGTGAAGGAAGCAATATTGCTTTTGGAATCTTTGTGGATAGAATGTCTACCTCCCACAAAAAAGGAAACTCCAAAATACCATTAAAAATTATCAAATAGTCTATGAATTAAAATAGGGAGGAAAAAAACAGAGGTCTTTTTTACCAAGGAAGATAACCTTGAAGAAACCCCAAGGCAGATTTCCAAACATTCTTTCTTTCTTTCAGGTTGAAGATGAAAATGGGTGACTGTATTTGGGCACAATACCTATATTCATTTATTCAATCCAGGTTCAACCCAGGATTTCTTCTCTTTCTCCTTGTTAGGAATAATGCTACCGTAGGATGGTCTTCAGAGCTATGACAGGAGCGTGCTCTCTCTCTCCTTGTCATTTTATAATACCTGCTTGAAGCTTGAAAATTCAATTAAAATTCAGCAGACAATGCCAAGGACTAAAAGCCGTAAGAGAGTTAGAATGGAATCCTGACACTTTAGTTGGTGAGGGATCCAGCAGTCTCCTTTGTTGCCATTTAATATTGATGGCTTGTATGAAAATGTTAAAACATCCGATTTCACCCATGAGTCACTTGAAGTTTAGCAAACATGCTGTTTCAAGCAAAGCATCTTCTCAGTGTTGAAAGCGTGGAGTGTGAGCCCTGCCATTTAGATGCCACCCAGCTAAGGGAGGAAATGTGACAGATGTTGTGGGTAAGCACTGTGACGTGATTCATCCTGAATGTGCCCCGAGAGCAAATGCTTAGCCTTTGATGAGCTAGATAAACCATTGGAGGCAATACTAAAACCGAGCAACATTAACATGCTTAAATAGTTACCGCAAAGACATCTTGAAAACTTCCTGTGATATATTCACTTCCACAAGTGTAACTCCTGTGACTTTATTGCTGATTAACACCAATGTTGCATGAGACACAGTCAGCTTTTTGTAAGTGCAGTTCCTACGGCAGGTTTTGGAGCCATGCTTGTAAAGCCAAAAACATCAAGCTTGCTTTAAAAAAGAAAGAAAAAAAGAAAAAGAAAAAACCAAAGGCAACTTGTCTCCAAATAACTCAGTGTTGTACATTCACTTTGAAGATAAAGCCTCAGGTTCACCTTGCCCATTCTGGTGACCTCCATATCTCCTGCACTTGCAACTCTCAGAAACCCAAATGCCTATGCAAGCCAGAAAATCTAGCCTATGCAAGCCCCACCATATCTAGCAAGTACCAAACTGGGAAAGGCTAACCTACTTGATACTATATGAGCAAACCGTTACAAACAGCCAGTTTCTTCCTGATCATCAGCCTTTGTAGATTCATCCGTCCATATACTTGTCTGATCTATTTCTAAGACTTCTCCACTCACCAATGATTCCTGGGCAGTTTACAAAGGATTAAAAGCAAATCAGTAAAGCCAACCGCAGTAATGAACTAGTCCAGTGATGGCGAACCTTTTAGACACCGAGTGCCCAAACTGAAAGGATTTCGCATATGCACGAATGCGCGCATGCATGGACATCTGCACATCTGCAGCAGAGACCCAAAGACCAGCTGGCCAGTGGGTGGCGAGGTAAGATCTTTTTCTTTCATGAGCTTCTGTTTCATTGTTTGCAGGGAAACAGAAGCTCACAAAAGAAACGCCACGGAGATCTCACCTCGGGTGACAGTGTGCATGCCAGCAGAGAGGGCTCTGCATGCCACCTCTGCCACACGTGCCACAGGTTCACCATCACAGAATTAGTCAAACCAGGGAGGGGAAAAAAATCTGATATACAGTATATCAGTTCCACAGTTATATAGCAATAAGATAACAATTAATAGATCTCTGGCTCTGTTCTATGTCCAGTGCCTAGAGAAGAATCAAGTCTTCAATTCCCTTTTAACAGAATGCAGGATTGGAATTATATGAAATTTTGGGGAAGGGAGTCTTTACTTTAAATATGTAACATACCATGCAGGTTCCCCAGCCACATTGCTAGGGTATTATAATAACATCTTTTTTAATATCTTGATGTTGCCATTCTCATTCTCAGCCTCTAACAATGTTAGTTTAAGGTCCTATTTGGCTGTTCCAGCTTTAAAGTAACATTTCCCCTCTTTGTTCAATGTAATGACAATCTAGCATGCTTCCTCAAAGACATGGTTGATGATAGAGTCAGGGACTGGAATTGCCCCAGCTTCTGCTGGTCTCTTTTCCCTGCTTCAGGCATGCTCCCTTCTTGTCATGGGAAATACTCTCCCATTTTGGCTTGGACTGTAGAACAGGGAAACACCAGATGTCTCTTCATTTGTAATGAATAAGTGGTGCTTTCCAAAACAGTTGTCAGGTTTTACATTTAAACCTTATACATGGATTTACTGCTCTTTTAAGAGAATATTAAACCTGGGGGGGGGGGGGGGATTGATTAAAAAAAGGACAAGGTAATCCTGTGGTGAGATGTGGTTGCTCAGTGGCTAAGACATTTAGGTTGTCAATCAGAAGGTCAGTAGTTCAGCAGTTCAAATCCCTAGTACCGCATAACAGGGTGAGCTCCCATTTCTTGTCCCAGCTTCTGCCAACCTAGCAGTTCGAAAGCATGTAAAA
>JANHFM010001667.1:153075-163517 GCA_032468115.1 Grayia smithii | reverse complement strand
GCATATAAGTATGATAAATAAATAAATAAATAAATAAATAAATAAATAAATAAATAAATAAATAAATAAATAAATAAGAGATTCTCCTCACATTAGTTACCTTACGGATGGACTATTGTAATGCCTTGCAAATGAAGAAGCTACCCCTGGTCCAGAAAGTAGTAGCATGATTAGTGATTGTTGAGCAGTATAACATATAGCAAACCAACTACAAGAACTGCATTGGCAACCAGTTATTCCCTCCTTCCTTTTATTTTTATGAGAGCCAGAGAGGGTCAAGTCTGAGATGCTTTCTTAAATTACATTTCTGCTATGAATTCAAATTTCTTTTATTTAACTGCTGTCTTGATTGCAGCGTTTCCTCCTGTTCTTCAGGGTTAGTTCTACTGACCATTACACATAAGCAGCACCTGTGTGAAGGCCTTCCTGACTGCAGTTATCATCTGATCCATGAGTAGGAGTTGATAATCCATCAAAAAATCCAGATTGCACTACTCCCAAGCAGGGAAACCCAATCTTAGACTGAAGGAACACAAGGAGGTCCAAACACCAATATCCTCTTGGTCCTACTAGGGTTGAGGCCAAGACCGTTCTTCCCCATCCAGAGTTTTACCAACTCCAGGTAATAAGATGGGCCTTAGACAGCATTGTTTGCTTGAGCAGGGATTGAGATATATAATTGAGTATTAACAGCATGTGCATGATCTTGAACTGATCGACTATTTTCCCCTGTGGCTTTCTACACCAGCGAAAGGGGGGGAAGAAAGCATTAAGTCCTAAAGCACTTCTGAAATCAGGGGTTTTGGACTTGACAACTCCCCTCCAACAACATTGAGTAGAACTTGCTTTACAAAAAGGATAACTAATATAGTACTGTGGTCCCTACATCCACTCTCTTCAACCAATCCAGGAAGAAACTGGAGTTGATGGTATGAAAAGCTGCTGGTATGAAAAGCTGCTGAGGCATCAAGCATCAAGCAGGGCCAGAATCTATGCTTATATGTAAGAAAAATAGAAGCCATATGTATATTCTCTGTTACGTTGATGATCTCAGTGTAATGAGTAAAGGACAAAAGAAACAGCATGGAGATGTGAGTGACTTGAATAAAGAAGTAGAAGGAAAACCTCTTGGGCATATTTATCATTATTTTGGAACTGAAAGGAAAAAAAAAAGGAAAAAGACAAAAGTACTTGTGCAGTCAAAAACAAAAGATAATAGACTTAATAAAGTTTCTAGGACTTCTGAGGCAAAGGAGTAAAGTATACTCTTGGAAGCTGAACATCTAAACAAAGAAGGGAATAGGACAATATAAGACAGAGATAGGACCATTATTATACATCACACAGTAGATCTGACATGGCCAATGAAATTGAACGGCTAAACAAAAAGGTCAATGAAGAATATCTATGGAAATCCTCAGTCATCCAGGTCATGGTTGTCCCAAACACCTTTGGGACAACACAAGAGGACTCAATAGTTGCAGAAAGATTAGGGAACTCTTTGCTAAATGTAGATTTTAATCAGGAATTTTCTGTAATTAATAATCTAAGATTTATTGATTATACAGATTTGGACTGGGCAGGAGATAAACCAGACAGGAAATAATCTATTGGATGTGTATTCTTTGATGGGGTTGCACTCATTGGGTGACATAGCAAAAATAGTGGCATAGAAGCACAGTAGTCTGATCATCTAAAGAGGCTGAATCTTATGCAGTGGAAGAAGCGTACAAAAGGCTTGCCAGGCAGTACAAACAATTATTAGACTTCACAAGAAATGAACTAATCTGGACCATGCTATTTGAAGATATCAAGCTATATTTTTGCTAGCTGAACTGAGTGATGTGTTTGCTTGCTCTGATCTGGATATACCGATTGACTTGAAATATGCTGAATGCACACAAACTGGAAATTACCCACAGCAATCTTCCAACACAAAATAGCTAGACATTCATATAGAATTCCTTTAACTGAACTGGCCTATTAGTTATAGATAGCAAGTTAGCCAACAGCACACCATTTGATTATTTTGTGCTTACATTCCTAATTTCTTGAAAAACAGTGCTAAAAAGAAGTGACAGGAAGATAATAAATAGCAAGTTGGGTTGCTAACTTTCTTTAGGCATGACATTCATAGAGCTTAAAATGTTTCTTTTATCAAGAAGCAACACAAGATGTTATTTACTAGGGTGTACATTATATGCAACAAAGCATGAACGTCTTAAAATCTGTTCAGCTTTCCCTCAATGCAATAATTAAAAAGACAGCTGGAATCATATGAATGAGGAAAGGAAGCATCTAAAGAAGAAAGAGTTAGATGATTTTTGAATTACTGATCTTGATATACCAAAATGAGACTGAAAACCTAGATATAGGACGAGAAATGAAGTTTTCTGAATTTTACAAATAGATAGGTACTTTTTTTTAAGCTTTAAAGAAGCTTCAAGGAAAAATCAAGCTCTTCTAACTCACGCATGCACCAAGTTGCAAAGTGGAAAATGTAAAGGAGACCTACCCATCCGACAAAAGCAAAACAGTTTCTCAAAGATAGGATTCCTTGTGTGTGGGTTTTGGTGTGTGTGTGTGTGTGTGTGTGTGTGTGTGTGTGTGTGTGTGTGTGTATGTGAACTTTTAAGTCACTGTTAACTCCTGGCAATTGCATAGCCAAATCCTTGCAGCTTTCTTAGAATTTTTTTTCAAAAGTTTGTCCTTCTCTCCTTCCTAGATCTGAGAAAGAATGATTGGCCCCAAATCAGCCAGCTGTCCTTGTGCCTAAGGCAAATCTAGAACTCATGGTCTCCTAGTTTTTAGTCTAGTTCCACTATATTAAACTGGTTGGCAATAGTATTGCTGCTGAAAAAGATCAATGGAAGGAAGTTCAGTCCAGGAAGCCAGAAACACTCAGAAGTCCAAAAAAGATGTCTGTATACTGGGAGACAGGCATTGTTATGTCTTATCTATTTTGTACAAGTTAACAGAGACTTCCATTGGAAACTTTTCCTTGTTTTCCCCTATAACCCTATATATTCTCCATTCTGCTGATATTCCAGGGCCTTTTCGCTTGGGCCTTTGGGGAGAGTGATTGAAGTCCGCTCTTGGGTACTATGGGTTTAGTTTTGATCATGGCCCAGCTTTAGACATAATTCATTCTTTTTTATTATTATCATTATTATATTTTTTTATTTTTCTGTATACTATATATAATAGAGGTAGTCTTTGTTTACCAACTGCCACAATCAGCACCTCTTTGAAGTTACAAAGTTGCTGGAGAAATAACTTTATGATCAGTGCGGGCATTTCTCAGTGCCCCATAGTTACACAATTTTTATTACAATCAGTATGTGTTGTCCTGTGACTGATCTGTGGTTTTTCTTTTCTTTTCTTTTTTCTTTTCCTTTCTTTTCTTTTTTTTTCCATTCCCTTGCAGACAGAGAGATTACAAGAAAGTAAATAGGCACACTATGAGAATTACACATCAAAATCAATGTGTTGGCAGCAGCACATTGCTGGGATGGTTACGACAGTGGGAGGGGGAAAAAAACCCATGAAGTTCCTTTAGTCAATCTCTTTTTTCTTTGACCTGTTGGTTTTCTTCTTTTTTCCCACCAGCAGAGTGGAGCTTTTGCACACAAAGGGTTTATAAGAGAGTAAAGGCAGTAAAGAGAAAATACAGCACGAGAGGTGGGTTTAAGCAGGTTCTGATCAATTCTGGAGAATCGGTAGCGGAAATTTTGAGTAGTTTGGAAAACTGGTAAATACCACCTCTGACTGGCCCCACCACAGTGGTAAAATCTAATTTTTTTACTACTGGTTCTGTGGGTGTGGCTTGGTAGGCGTGGTGTGGCTTGGTGGGTGTGGCAGGGAAAGGATACTGCAAAATCTCCATTCCCTCCCCACTCCAGGGGAAGAATACTGCAAAATCCCCATTCCCTCCCACTCCTGGGGCCAGCCAGAGGTGGTATTTGCCAGTTCTCTGAACTACTCAAAATTTCCGCTACCGGTTTCCAAACTGCCCAAAATTTCCACTACCAGTTCTCCAGAACCTGTCAGAACCTGCTGGATTTCACCCCTGATTCACCCCATCTATTCTCTGCCTCCCGAGTCCCAGCTGATCAGGAGGAAATAGGGATTTTGCAGTAACCTTCCCTTGGAGTGGGGAGGGAATGAAGATTTTACAGTATCCTTCCCCTGCCACACCCACCAAGTCACGTCCACCAAGCCATGCCTACAGAACTGGTAGTGAAAAATTTGAATCCCACCACTGTACAGCACCCACAAGCACACTATACAAATAACCAGGGTATTCCCCACAGTGTGCATGCTTACTTTCTTATAATCCCTTCTTCAATCTTTTTACTTAGGAGTGGGGTGTGTGTGTGTGTGATGAAAATAAAAACAAATGATTTTTACAGAAAATCTCTCCAGTATCTATTCTGTGTCCCCGCCCTCCCAGTACCTGCAACAGGCTTCAATATCTACTAGATGGTTGGCAAAGTCTGTGCTTGTTATTAATTCTCTCTCGAGCTAGTATTCCTCTCCATTTTTAACACATTAAGAAGTAGTAAACTGCTTTTTTTTTTAGAAAAAAAAGGAAAGTTAAACTAAGCAAGCAAAATAGTTGCAACATTAAGTGAAAACAACAACAACAACACCCTGCTGAATTTCAACATACTGTAGCTTCTTAATTAGAAAACAGGAAAATACAGATTAGCAGAAATTCCCATAAGATGGCTAGACTTCTAATGGAAAACCAAACCTGATGCATTTTAAAGACTGATTGATTCCAGACTTAGGGAGAAAAAGATAAAATGAAAGCATTTAAATTTGAACGGGGGTTGTTTGCTTTTGCTATAACAGATTTTAAAATGGATTTACAACAAACGTTTTATCATGGCGGTTGCTGTTTTGTATCATATGCTATTTTCTTACTTGACTATGATATCTGTAGGTATATGAGCTGTGTCATTTGGTGTGTGTGTATAAATATAGCCTGCATGTTACACTCTTCTGTATTCCATCGACTCCTGGATTTAATGGAGAAAAAGGTAATTTTAGAAATAGTATTTAGTATCGCAAAATCTTGCCTCTGTTCTTTATGTAACCTCCTTGCAAGGTGATTGAGTGAACCATCCCAGGCTCTTAGCTGCAGGAATGGTGGTGGGGCATTGCGGGACCACCTGCTGCCAATGGCATCCTCCCAGCGCCCAGTGCGCTCCCACAGATTCAGCCTCCTAGGGTGCCATCGGCCAGACAATGTCAGCTGGTGGCCCACAGGCGGAGAGCCTTCTCTGTGGGTGCGCCGACCCTGTGGAACGATTTACCCATGACTCTCCAGACAGCTCCTGACCTCCGCTCCTTCCATCATGACCTGAAGACCTGGCTATTCCAACTATCGGGCCTTGCTTAATTAGTTTTAATGTGGTTTTAATTGATTTTACTGTAGTTAAATTTTATTCTAAAGTTTTACTCTAAATTTTATTTTAAAATAGTTTTATTTTAGACCTTATATATATATATATATTTATTGTTGCGAGCCACCCTGAGTCCTTCGGGAGAAGGGCGGCATATAAATTCAATAAATAGATAGATAGATAGATAGATAGATAGATAGATAGATAGATAGATAGATAGATAGATAGCTGTTGGTAGCACATTTTGTGCTGAAATGACTAAAACTGTTATTTCCAGAGATCAGAATGCTACAGTGGGAAGGTGAAGCTGGATATAGTCTGACAAAGTCAGTATTTCAGCTAGTGAATCTTAGACCCCAATGAATTCTAATAATGGGAAAGTGCCAAGGCAAAAGCTGTTGCAATTATTCAGTTCATTATGTTAAGCTCCATGAAATTCTGATGAGCACCACGCCTGTTTAGTTAGAGAAATGATCAACTGCTGAGTTCTAGCATGGCTTGGGTATGTGCCTCTTTAAGGAAATTTGCAGAAGAAGCAAGAAAACTGGACAAGGCTTAGAACAAGTAGGGTCAGTACCCCCAATTGGGCCATTACACTAACAAACTATAAAATGAACAAAATTAAAAAAACCTCAACAAATAAAACAATGTTATTATTAAAAGGCTAGAAGAAAGCATTAGACAACAATGTAACCACCTTATTAAATCATCATTTCCTTGAAACCCTCAAGCCTGTTGACATAGCCAAGTTTTGAAGGACATCAAGGATGGGCCAGCCTTTCATTAACACTGGAAAAAATAGAAACTATTTTTGCTCCCGTTGGATTTTCTTGTAATTAGTAAACTAAGCCAAGGACTGTGCATCTTGCAAGTTGCTCGCTTTAATTTTGGCTATACTCACTTACCTAAAGAAATTAAAAACACTGTAATGGCATGTCTGATTTCCAACAGATTAGCACTAACCAAATCTTTACTCCAAAGGAGGGAATTTAATTCAAGGATGCAATACAAACAGCTGTCCAACCATTAACAGACATTGTACTGCCATCATTCCCAAGATCTGAATACTAGGAATAAGCACATCTAGGCCTGTGCCCTCAAGATACACCAGACACTAATTCCCATCATCTCCATACATTTTGGATCTTGGTCAGGTTAGAAAAGGACAGCAAAGTTTCAGTTTGACCTATTTAGAGGACCCAAGGCTTGCTAAAGACTGCTAAAGAAAACTCTCTCTGGAATTAAAGGTACTCAGTTAAAACACATGCACACTGTAAATGGACTTTGTAGCAGAGAAACAACAGATAAGAATATCGATTAAATGGAGACATTTTTATGTGAGCAATCCCTTGACTCTTCTCAGACTATTTATTTGTGTGTGATATAACTGCCTTCAAACAGTAGGTTAATACTTCTTGTGAGATTTGGGATCTAATGAATTCCAGAAGCTCTGTCAAAGCACCAGTGTCATAGCATCCATAGTAATTATTTAGATCAGAGGAGAAGTTTCTGTAGCCATGCAGATATTCTTATCTTATAATAACTGTCAAGTTAGCATGACCAATGAGAAATAATGATAAGAAGTGGACTCTGAGTTCTGTAGGGTAACAGATTCTCTCAATGACTTAAAGAAAGTGGTACTACAATATCTTTAGTATAATAGATATGGGTAGTCCTCAATTTATGACTGTTCATTCAGCATCCATTTGAAATTACAACAATGCTGAACAAAACAAGTTATAAACTCTGTCCAAGTTACAACTACTGCAATGCTCCCACATTCACATGATCAAAATTAGGGTGCTTTGCAGGGCACCCAGCCTTATGACCATGGGGACTGAAACTCCCTATCTAAGCTGTCCTAAAGTGTATGAGACAGTTCTGGTCGCAATAGGCCTTCTTTCCTGAAGCAGCTTCAGAGGATGTTCTTGTATGGGTTCTAATATTTCCAGAAGCTGCCTGAGAGATGTATGCTTTTGTGTAGCTCCCAGAGCCTCTGGAAACTGCAAAAGAACCTGGCATCCTCTCATTTGAATTATGGAGTCTCCAGAAACCATGCAACAATTGGAGATGTTTTTTGTACAGTCTCCAGAGCTCTAGAAATCATGCATGCAAGGGGCATGCTCTTTCATAGTCTGTAAAACCTATGAAAGCTGCAAGGGAGCACCAGAGATTCTGGAGGCCAAATGAGAACATGTCCTCTCTTGGTTCCATACAAGAGTATATCCCTCTTGTATGGCTTCTGGAGGCTGCACAAAAGAATGCTCTGAAGCCACTTCAAGAAAGAAGACCTGGTGCAACCTGGAACTACCTTAGATTGTAGGGACCTGTGAACCAAAAGAGAAAACCATCTGAATGCAAGTGGAACCTGGTAGATCATAGGGGATATTGGACTGGGGGGCAATTGCACAGTTCCCCAAGGCTTGTGTATCTTGGAGAATAGTGCAAGGTGGCATTCTGAGTGGCAATGGCAGCACTAGAGCTGAAGTCAACGCCTGGGGTGGTTGCAGAAAAATCCCAGCCTTTGTGCTGCCAATGAGTACTGCTAGATCAGGGGTGCCTCAAGGGGTGAAGAAAACCATAGAAGACCTGGCTCAGGCCATGTGTGAGCTGTGGGGGCTGTGTGTGCCACAGTGTGGGCCTCACCCTGAAATATAATGTAGGCCTGGACCTGCATCAGGCCTCCCAGGACATTTTCCGTCCCCTGAGGTACCCTGTGCTCTGCATAATGACCCAATGGTCATTTAACAACCACGATTTGGAGTCCTAGGATTGCTATCATTGAGTGAAGAGGTCACATGGGTGTATTACTTAAAAATCACAATGAATTACAACAAAAATATTGTGTTCAGTGGAGGTTTAAGTTGAGGACTATCTGTACTTGATTAGCAGCACTGATTTTTAGAGGTGTGCAATTGCCTACAATTATACCTCTAAGGTGCCTTTTTCTTCTTCCTCCAACTACAAAGGCTCAAAGACTCTCAATTGCAAGTCCATACTATTTTTTATGCTTTTATTACTTCTCCTCCTCCACTTCTGATTTAAATAATTATGGATGCTATGACACTAGTGCTTTTAAAAACAATAGATGAACTATATGGCAAAGAGATTCCATCTAGCATTTTTCAAAATACAGTGAAAGTTTACAGAGATAACAGAAGAGGGGAAAGGTTTATTTGATAACTTGGATGAGGATAGCAAATTGCTCTGAAAGTAATGGGGAGCATAGAAATGAAATTTTGCATCATTACTTTTTCCTGATACTTTTACCTTCAGAACTGCACTTAAATGGAAATCCAACATTGTTCTGAATAAAGATTGTACCAAATGAAATATATTATTATAGAGATAGGCTGAACAGCAGAATAATAAGTACCTTGGCTGTATTTTTCTTTTTAAAACAGGGTGTAACACACTCCATTTGCTTTGTGCAAAAACCAAAAGACTGAATAATTTGTTTCTTCCTTTTGAAGACACTAGATTACCTTCTCATTAAATAGTCTCCCTGGCTTAAATTGTGGCATTATGTTGTAAAAGGGAAATGGGGCATGGGCAGATATAATAGTTGCACTTACCAGTCAACCAGTGCCGTGATAAATTAATCATATCCTAAGTTACATTAACAAAAAAAGATGAGGGCAGGGAAAAGAGTTGAGATCTGTGAGCCTATTTTTATATGTCAGTCTGTCTCAACCTTTTGAGCCTGGAGGAACTGTTGAAATATTTTTCAGGCCTTGGGGAACCACACTACATTGAGGCTCAAATATAAGCCAGAAGTTACAAAATTATTATATTTGTTTCGTGTACTTCATTCCTTAAATCCAGCTTCTCCTTTCTCTCCCCTTCCTTCCCCACCCGTTTTCCAAGGACTCTTTTGTAAAACTAGAGGGGGGCTGATGCCTTGCAACCTCCAACACTCCTCCCTTTAATATTTGTACTCCTCAACTTCTCCTGAATCTTGACACCCTATTACAAAAGTGTCCACTACCACCATATTTTTCCTTTCCTTGCCTCTTCCCCACCACCTTTGTAGGTGAGTCCTGTTGCCATTGTGCCCAGGCCAACACAGCTCCTGGATTGTCTACAACCATCTGAGATAGAGCTCCCTTCCCCAAGGCCACTGCAGTTGCAGAAAAGTGGAACCGTGGTCCTAGCAGTACATCTCTCTCTGTTTCTCTCCTTCCCTCCCATGATTTGTTACTCCTCTACTTCCCAACAATTAGCTCCCCTATACAAGGCCTGCTTATGCTTCAGTGGACCAACCCAGTGGAGATTGGACAATTATTATTTTTTTAATAAATCAAGATCCCAGTGAACTCTTACAGAACCGAAGGATCCCACAGTACCCTGGTTGAGAAACCCTGATCTATATTGTCTTATAGTTTGACTTTGGAGCATGTCAGAAAATATAAAGCTTCCTTTTCACTAGAATCTGTTCCAGCATGGCAACTACTACCTGACAGTGAAATTCTCCAGCACTTTTATAATGTAAGAGTTCAGTTTGGTGAAAGAGAGTTTGCTTGGAAACCTTCTTTCAAAGAATTAGGTAATTTTAAAAAAGTGGTGAGAGGTGAAATGAGATATTCTTTAATTGTAGGGTGGTCTAGAAAGATGGAATGCCTTGTTGTAATTACCCTTTGACTCTGGGACATCTGGGGGTTAGAGAAGACAAAGAAAGGTCTTGGGCTCCAAAGTAACTTACTGCCATCAGTCAGGTAAAGCCATTAGCTGACATTTAAAATGGTGTCTCTTGAACTTTTGATGCCCTGTGCAAGTTTGCGCATAAATCTCTCAGTGACATTCTGAAAACCTCTAAGTCTCCAGAGTTCTGCCACCACAATCTCTATGTGGTTCAGTTCAGGCTCAAGAAGAGATACCAGATGTGTTCCCACAGGACTTTTTGGTAGTGGTTCTCTGTTGATCCTAAGGTGAAGAGTCATGTTTTAGAGATTTATTTATTTATTTATTTATTTATTTATTTATTTATTTATTTATTTATTTATTTATTTATTTATTTACTTACTTACTTAC
>JANHFM010001667.1:93588-111688 GCA_032468115.1 Grayia smithii | reverse complement strand
GGTTGGGGGGTCACCACAACATGAGGAACTGTATTAAAGGGTTGCAGCATTAGGAAGGTTGAGAACCACTGCTTTAGATAATTTTCAGAATGCCTATTAGACAATGCTTGTTTATCGTACCTTGGGGAAAAAAGCCTGTATAAAAGCTTGTCGAATCCTTGGTTCTGGGTCACCGCATTTTGCTGGCTGGGGCCCCTTTTGCTGAAGCGCTTCAATAAAAGGAAACAAACCTGCACCTCATGTCTGGTGTTCTTCATTGGCTTCAGGCTCAAACCTGAATTGGGGACCACAGAGTTTTTATCAAATTATGCCTGCACCATTGCAAAACAGTTATCACAACATTCTATCTAAAACTATCTATTACTACAACCCAAATAATATCAGTGTCGAATGATTCTTAATTATTATCTAGGGTAGTTTGGGTAGCTTATCTCAAGTTCCTGATCAGAAAAATGTACACACAACTGCCCGAAAAGCTTTCCAACATTATTGATTTTTCTCTGCAATGTTTAATTATGCAAGGGGGAGAGTGAAGTGTACTTTAAGACAGACATAGTAGACATAACACTTATGGGATCTATTCTGGTTTTACTCTCTCAGCATAATTCACAGTTTCATTATCCTATTATAGCATCTGTGCATTGGAAGCTGGCAGACTATTACAGAGAGGAACTAAGATCAACATTTCCTGAAAGTGATACCTTTCCCTAACGAGCAAGGTTGTTTATTTTTTTTTGTTTAAATATAGTAAAGGACTTAAATCTAAAACCTTTCTGCTTACTGTAACGAAGACTATATAACAGGTTCTATTCCTGTACAGAAGAACTGAAATGTTGAAATAACAACTCATGCCAATTTGATTTTCAAGAAATGAAGTCTATGGAGATTCTCAGTCATCCAGCTCATGGTGGTCCCAAAGGTCCTTTTTCAAGAGGCAACTGGACTTTCTGGTTTTCCTTTGAAGATGTTTCACTTCTCATCCAAGCTCAGCTGAAAAAGCTTCTTGGATGAGAAGTGAAACATCTTCAAAGAAAAAACCAAAAAAATCCAGTTGCCTCTTGAAAAAGCATCTTTGGGACAACCAAGACATGGATGACTGAGAATCTCCATAGTAAAAATGGGCACCTTCGGGACAAGAAATAAAGTAGAAAAGATGGCAATTGAAATAGAATGCGGCAAAGAGTGTTCTTGCATGTAGATTAAAAACAATGTAGTGTTTTCTTTTCCTTTCATTTAATCATGTCCAATTCTTGGAGAATGCCTAGAGTAGTCCCTGAAGTTTTCTTGGCAAGGGTTTTCAGAAGTGGTTTGCCATTGCCAGCTTTTCTAGGGCTGAGAGAAAGTGATTGGCTCAAAGTCACCCTGCCTGCTAAGACACTAGAATTCATGGTGTCCTGATTTCTAGCCTGCTTCGACCCTTGCAACAAACTGGCTCTTCACAGTATAATAGTGATGTTGAGATAAAAAAGAAGTCTTGACTACTTTTTTAAAAAACAGACACTTGCAAAAATAACCAACAAATAAAATAAAATGCTAACTTTCTCTCTCAGGTATATTATCTTCTAAGGTGATCAATGCCTTGTGTATAAATACTACACATAGGCATAGAAAGAGAAGGTAAGAAATGGCCTGAAACCACAAATGTTTTGTTCTTTCATCTTTAATATCACATCCAGCTTTTCCCCTTCCATGAACCATCAGTTAAATAATTGAAAATGCTCCAGGCTGTTTCCAAGCTTTCGCTAAAGATCTTTTTCACAATATTCAGAAACTGTTAAGGTATGGTTTTTTGCACAGTTAAAAACACAGTAAACAGACTATGCACATATATGTGTGGGTGTGGTTAGGGATATACGTAGATACTGATATATGATCTTTTCCAGGCCAAAATCTGGGACTAGAAAGTTATATACAGCCTAACAAAGGTCTCCTATTTGGAGCTTTGAATAATAGATTCTATTTTCAATGTTTCGTAATCAAGGACAGAAACATATTCTTCTAGACAACTGTATTATTTCCTTTTCAAAAACAAGTATTTTTTTGTCACAGACTACCACCTTTTATTAGGTTTTGCTCAGCTTAAAATGTCTCCATGTTGCCTACTGTAATGAACATTTTGCCAAGGTCCACAAGGTCCACAGCTACTTGCTCCAATTCTTGAATTTGAAGTTGTTAGCTTCATGTTCCCTCTCAAACACAAATATCTTGGTCTTCGATAAGAGTTATTTTCAAATATATGCTCTTTATTGAAAAAATATGATTTATCTAATCTTTACTGCATTTGATGTAGATTCTTGAAAAACAACAAGACATTATCTGCATTTAGATGTTGCATTCATAGCTTCAACCAACACATTATAAATGTCATTTCAGGCATTACTCATATGTTTATCCATAAACCACTCAGTAATTTTTCTAGGAGCCTCCAAAATTAATGATAACAATAAAAATAAACATTTAACTGGCTAAATTTTATGAGATTGACAAAGTTTGAACCATGGTGTTGCCTGTGACACTCTATGAAAGAGAAATTTGAAGAAACAAAATAGAAAGATACTTTTGAGAAGGCATCTGGGTATAATACTACAGATAGCCAAGAAAACAAACCAATGAATTTTCAAACAATTCACCTTTAATATTCCATGCAGCTTTTCCTCTTCCATGTAGCACCAGTTATATAATTAAAAATGCTTTAATCACTAGAGGCATAAATGACCAGGCTAAATTTTTCCTACCTCAGATGCATTATTTAAAGACCTACTGGTAGGTCCTGAAAAAGCCTCTATTGGTGGGAAAGGTAGAAGGAAAGAGAAGAAGAAGACCATCATCTAGATGGATGAGCACAGTTACAGCAGTGATAGGAACCACTGCACCATTGGGAGACCTGAAAGTTTAGGTTAAGGATAGACTACCATGAAGAAAATATATCTATATGTCAGTGAGAGTTAGCAATGCCTTGATGTCACATAATCAACCCATTCTTTCAATATCTCACAAGATATTGGCATTCTCACTGCAAACTGTTACAAGTGTTTGGCCACTTTTCATCCATTCTATCTTTTCTTATAAAAAGATTGGATAATCAAGTACTTCTTTATTTCTTTCTGTTTTGAGAACCTGCAAAAGCACAGGTGTGCATTATAAGACTTTGAAAGTGTTTATGAAATCTGATGGCTAATGTAGCTTGTATCTAATGTATTGTGACAAAAAGAAAAGAAAATAACTCCCCAAATGCATTTGAACTCAAATGCTGGCTATGGTGTTTGAATATTTTCATTCTTCAAGCAAATTGGGGGGGAGGCTAAGGAGTGGAAGAAAGGTGTATGTTTAAAGCAAATCAAAGAGGAAAGTAAACATGAAAAATTGTTTGGCAGCCTCAATCTGAAATTATGTTTATGAGGTAACTGAAATGATACGAAAGGGCTGCATTTTACATGCTGAATAAATCAAGCCCTCATCTCCAGATAGGGGAAAATGATGGTTTCTCTTCATTTGTCTGCTTTGCAGTCACATCTCTCTCTTTTGCCTCTGCAGTTCTTCATAACCAAACATCTTCCAGTTGTTCAGTGCTAT
Organism: Grayia smithii; assembly: GCA_032468115.1. Classification (NCBI taxonomy): domain Eukaryota; kingdom Metazoa; phylum Chordata; class Lepidosauria; order Squamata; family Grayiidae; genus Grayia; species Grayia smithii. The sequence goes on along the minus strand of JANHFM010001667.1, from coordinate 108,115 downwards.
ATTATTTATAGGAGTGGTGCAATTTTCTGAATGGAGGGGGAAGGCAAGAACAAAGATCAAAAGAGGGATGCCTTAGAAGTTCACTCAGTACACATTTTAAAGCCCAGTCTTCTGATGCTTTAGCACAAATACATTGAACAGCCATCCTCAATTTATAACATTTTGCAGTGCAGTTCTTGACTCAGAAAGGAAGAAAGAGTGGAAGAGATGAGGGAGGGAGGGAGGAAGAAAGAAAAAAAAATGTTCCCCAACATGCATAAATGAGTACATATAAGATATGTGCACTACAGCTTCTAATTTTCAGAAGGAATATATTTGGGGTAAATTACATACTAGTGTGGGTAACCGAGGCAAAGTAAATGGAAAAATAACTATTTAATGAAAAAAAAAATTAAACAATATTCATTTTCATGAGCAAGTGCAAATATATTGTGTACATTGAGGCAAACATGGAATGGAACAGACTCGTGAAAAAATTAAGGCATTCTGTGGTAAATTAAAAGCAGACTGCTTCATTCATCATTACTACTAATTCAGTTTATCTATCTATCTATCTATCTATCTATCTATCTATCTATCTATCTATCTATCCAAAGTTACGTAGTTGCCCACCTCATAAAACAAGTGACACTAGATGGTATATAACAAAGTTATAAAACAATAGTTAACAAATAACAACAGGGAGGGAGATGGGCTTTTTCAAAATTTGATAAATAAAATAATTATTACAAAACATTAAAAACTCTAAACACCTTAACAGAGTATGAGTGCATAGTATAAATCAGTATGAGTGATAAAATGGCCCACCTGTGGTGCTTACCAAGAGTAGAAGGAATTATCTATCTTTATGTTCTAAGACAGGGCTGTCAAACTCGCAGCCCATGGGCCAGATGCATCACATCCTGGCCACACCCACACCCAGTTTAGCAAAAGGGAAAAAGTCACAATATGTCACGTGATGCTTCCATGACAATACATCCCTGGTCTAGGATGTGGGAGAGCAGAAGATGCGTAAGATTTCCTCCAAGACCACCATCCTCTATGGACCGATCTGGTGCACATACAATTCACACACCTGGACTGACATGCAATGCCCCTACCCTTTAGGGCATTCTGTCCATTGAAGTTAAGAAGGCCTCTATCCTTCTAGTTGTCCTTAGACCCTTGAAGACCTGGCTTTTCCCTGAAGCACTGGGATCAGATTGGATGACTGCACATTAGAAATTTGACTTGACGCCAGGCTTTTAATGTGCTTTAATGTGTCTGGTTTTATAGTTTTGATGTGGTTTTATATATTATTTTCACTTTTGATTGGGAGCCACCCAGAGTTGGTTAGAGGATGGGTGGATATATAAATGTTTTAATTTAAATAAATAAATAAAGACCTAATGGGAGATACAATAAATGTATTTGTTTTAAATGCCTGTATCCCGCTTCTGTCATTACAATCCTGAGTGTCTCACAGCAGTAGTATAAGTACAGTATCAACACTATAATCATAAAAACAATAATAATCACTAGACATTAATGTACAAAACCTCAACTGTAACAATCCATAATCCTATCGTCAATATCACACCCCATAAATCATCAGAATCTCATCATCCATTTCAGGTACCTCCCACTGCTCCTTCCTCAGTCCCCAACTGTTCTTTGCAAAAGCTCACTTGCAAGAAATAAGAGTTTGATCCCTTGCCATAATATTCTCAGCAGTTATTTCAAACTCAACTGGTGTCAGCATAAAAGTAGCTTTTTCACTCTGGGGAAAAAAGAATTATGTTGCTATGACGTTCATTCAAAGAATCAGGTTCTATGAAGTAAAAGCTTCACTTTGCCCGAGGGAGACAAGAGACTGAGCTGGCTTCAGTGGTTTTGGAGAAACAGAATGGAACAATAAATAGACTATTTATGGCAAGTGAAATCTTAAATTAAGCTGTTCTTAAATTCCAAGGGAAAAAAAGGGCTAGTCAATGAATCTGTAACTAGTAATTTTAATGCCACTAGACTCCTAGGTTGTTTGACAGCCAGTGACAATGAAACAACTTATGAGGGCATAAGGAATATTGCATTTGAACCCATTTATTTGGGACCTGTCAAGTAGACCAATGTCAAACTTGTTTCATTATACTTGTCAAACTTGTTTCGTTATACTTGTGACAATGCATCTACCTTTTCACAAAACTCAGGGAGAAGGGAAAACACAAAGTTAGTTTAACCTTCACCTATAAGAATAGAATAGAATAGAATAGAATAGAATAGAATAGAATAGAATAGAATAGAATTCTTTATTGGCCAAGTGTGATTGGACACACAAGGAATTTGTCTTGGTGCATACTCTCTCGGTTTACATAAGAAAAGATACATTCGGCATGAGTCATAGGGTACAACACTTAATGATAGTCATATCATGTTGCTCCAGTTTCAGCTGTGGATCTAGGACACCCAAATTGCGAACCCGTTCTGAGGGGAACAATTTCTCCTCCCCCAGAACCAAGGGTCATATATTGGTTATATAAAACTACTCCTAAAGGGAAATCCAGTGGTAATGGAAGATGCAGAATTGTTCCAAACTTCAGGCTTGCTTTTTAAAGGGAATGCAAAACTTTATGGCATGGGTCAAGCTACCTAAGGAACAATCTTTCCCCAATGGAACTGTCCTGCTCTGTTTGTTCTGGCAGAAGGGCATGCTACAAACCTTATTAATCCAAAAGGGTCTGGTTTTAGGATCCAAGAAAAGGACCTTTTCTACTGTGGCTTCCATCCTCCAAAATATTATATCCCTCAAGGTGAGAACCATCCCCATCCTCTTGATCTTCCTTAACAGCCTTAAAACCTGGCTTTGCCAATTGGCCTCGGGCCCAAATGGGGATACTATATATTGGAGATAGTGGACTAGGAAGAAGATCCCATCACTATCCCGTTGTATTCTGGTTTTTAAAATTTATTTAATATTTGTTAATTTTACTATTTAATGTTTTGTATCTTTGTTTTTATGTTTGGAAGCCACCCAGAGTTGCTTGACACTGAGACAAGAGGCATATAAATTTAATAAATAAATTATTGGTTTGATCCAAGCCAGGTTTTCCAGAGAATATAGGACTATTTCTTGAAGTAGAGGTGAAATTTATTCAGGAGCATGACAGACAGTCACAGCAGAAAGCCTATTATAAAAATGATAAACATAAAAGGACAAAAGTGAAAAAGGAGCAGATCTGAAAAAGGTTCATTAGGATTAAATTGTTAATTATTTATAACTTCGGCCTACAAAGGAAAATTCAGGAGCAAAACAAAAACTACAAAAAGATGCTAATCAAAATACCTGAAATTCAAATTCCATATTTTTCACATGAATGTGAAAGACTGCATTAAATAACAAAAGTGAGATTTGAAAAAATAAGTCTAATGAACAGACTGAAACATTGAATTGTCCTTTATAATAAAGGGCATATGGTCATTATAACTATAAATAAATGTGTCGGAGTTCCAAGTAACACCCCAAACCAAAGAAGACTCCGAGGCAGGCAGTTCCTCAAAGTTCCATTTTATTAGAGAGGTCATATTGGCAAATCTGAAAGCTCCCGGGTTTTCCCCACCCAAAGGAAAGACAAAGTCACTTTCTCTGCACCCACATATCCATCACATGGTCCAATCAATCCACCATCCCATCTGGAGATGCCTCCCAGTCACACCACTCCAGGTACAAGCTGAACATCCTTGACTCTCAGAGAAAAGAATGTTATGACTAAATATCCCTACCAACTCCATGCAACCCCCCTCCCAGTTTCCCACAGCACTAAGTGTGGCAGCCCTGAAGATCCAAAAGAAAAGATGGACTCCAGGGTTGATATAATGTTTGTGATGGCCATAATCTACTTCATAGATTATTGATTTTGTTTTTACTGTTGAAATCTTTTTTAAGAATACACGTAATTAGTTCACGTTTTTAAGCTGATAAAAACAAAGAATATAGATACAAAAGAGTATAATACTAAAAACAAACTAAAGCATAAATAAAAAATGTAAGGATGAAGTTTTGATAGCATATTTTCTTTTTGTAGTGTTCCTAACCACTATGTGACAGATATTTTGAAAAAGCTTTTCCATGGCAACTATATTGTGAGACCCTATTAAATGTTCTTAAGATTTCAACCAAAAAGGTTTAGAGCATCTGACTGCCAATTTTTTAGGACTTCTTTAACTTGGTGTTTTCTCTTTGTAAAAATAAAAAATATTATCTTGCCTTAGTTACAAAATTGCCTCTCATTGCCTCCAGTAGGAATATGAAGTAATTGGGCAAGAAGAAATCACAGCAGGGAATTATAAAGCAATCTAGGACAATGTATTTTTCTAAAGTTATTTTATGTTATTATGTTTTATACACTGTGAAAAATACACTAAAATTATGAAGTTGATTTTAAGTATGACGTTTGGGTTTGTGGAAAAATTGATCTCTAGAGGAGGTCAAAAGCTTTGAAACAAGAAATGAAGTACTAAAGGTCTGCCAGTTTGCTATTTAACATGGACCATAACTGATCTATAAAAGATTGCTACAAAACTAAACCCTAATAGAACCCACGTTTGATATAAATGTTCCTTAATATGTAGAGTACATACTAGTGGTGAAATACAAAATTTTTACAACCAGTTCTGTGGGCGTGGCTTGGTGGCTTTGGTGGGCATGGCAGAGGAAGGATACTGCAAAATCTCCATTCCCACCTCACTCCAGGGGAAGGATACTGCAAAATCTCTATTCCGACCCCACTCCAGGGGAAGCATATTGCAAAATCTCCATTCTCACCCCACTCTGGGGGCCAGCCAGAGATGGTATTTGCCAGTTCTCTGAACTACTCAAATTTTCCGCTACCAGTTCTCCAAACTGCTCAAAATTTCCGCTACCGGTTCTCCAGAACCTGTCAGAACCTGCCAGGATTTCACCCCCTGGTACATACATACAATTGCAGGTAGTCCTCGACTTACAACCATAATTGAACACAAAATTTCTGTTGCTAAGCAAGACATTTGTTAAGTGAATTTTGCCCCATTTTACGACTTTTCTTGCCAGAGTAAATGGTATAAGGCAATTGTTAAATAACACAGTTGTGAAGTGAATCTGGCTTCCCCAATAACTTTACTTGTCAGAGTTTCGAAAAAGGTGATCACATGACCCTGGGACTGCAACACTAAATATGAGTCAGTTGCCAAGCATCTGAATTTTGATCATGTGACCATGGGGATGCTGCAATGGTCGTAAGTATGAAAAATGGTCATAAGTAACCTTTTCAGTGCTGTTGTAACTTCGGTCAATAAATGAACTGTTGTAAATTGAACTCTAACTGTATTTGAGCTGATAAATAAGCATATGAACATTGGTCATCCCTTCCCACCTTTTAATTTTTTTTCTTTTCTCAAGTTTTTTATTTTTTATAAAAAATGTTAAATCAATGCATGAACAGTGTGGCACCTGGGCGCCATACATTCTAATACAAACAAAACTGATCAGATTAAACATTATTACATTCAATCAATTTATGAAATTCCCATAACAATACATATCTCTATTAAGTTACAGTCTATCATTATTCAATTATTCCACCTATTTCTCATTATTTTCATTTTATCAAATAAAAATGTAATACATTAATATTCCCTTTATTTCTGTCTCTTACTCTAGCTTTTAATCATATCACCCTATATTAAAAAACTTTTTCTTTTTTTCCTGTCTAATTTCTAATGTCACCTGCCTACAAAAAGAGAAAAAAAAGAAAAAGAATAGAGAGGGAGAGATAGGGAAAGACAATTCAAAACAGCAACCAAGAACATGAATCATCCATCCATCATCTCTTGCCTGCTTTATACTTTAATACCCTAACCCTTTCCACCTTTTTACTTCCACTCATTCCTTTGAGTAGAAATCCTAATCATCAGCTTTCTCCTAAATAGTCACTGTAAGAAAGTACCACTCAACCATGTATTTTCAGTGTCAGCAACTTCTAAGAAACATCTTATACTTCATGCTGTTCATTGTATTTGTTTATTAAGAAAATGAATATAGCCATCCAATTCTCTAGGTGACTCCAAGCAGCTTATTCTTGTTTAGGTTTTGATGAAAACTTGTGACAGGAACATGTGATGCATCAATTAGATCAGTTTCACCAATAAATTAAATCCTGCAATTCAATTATCACATAATACATTTGCCTGAGAAGTCACATTCAGAGACCTGAATATTTTCTCTTGTGGAGAGATGGAATTGACATAGCTCCACACTAATGAAGGAGAATATTCTCCCTGGAGTCTATTCACACCCGCTCAAAACAATTCCTCCACCTTTCTTCAATTCTTGGCCTAATTTCCCTGTATCAACCTGAGGTCCCTAGATGTCCTCTGGAAGCTCTTTAAAAGACAGAAACTACCTCAAGCAGAAAAGTAAAGAGACGCAGAAGCGATTTCCCGCCTTTTCTTCAATGGTCGGGAAAGCCGTTCGGACTGCTGGACGCAACAGAAGGAAGGGGGGGGGGAATCCCTCAGCGTGACGCAGAAGCAAGGAACTTGACAACGGTAGCCGTGGCAACCAACACTGTCACCTGCACCTTTTGCTCTCCTTCTTTTTCTTTCTTCTCCTCCTCCTCCTCGGAGGAGGAGGCAACCCTTCCTTCTAGCTCCCTGGCGAAATTAACCCCCACACGAGAGGAGTATTCACCGGAGCTCTCAGCCTCAGCTTCCTCACCATGCCGAAAGGGAGGCGGGCCAATCCAAGCACCACCAAGGACGGTATCTGGGTAAGGAAGGTGGCAACGGTCAGCCCAGAGTTCGGCTCACTTGGTCGATTTGGCACGTGGAGGCAAGGAAGAGCCCTAGCCTGAAGGAGAGACGGTCCGCGAAAAAAAAGAAAGAAAGGGCGTAATAGCCCTCGATCTAGGGTACCAGACGTTGCTTCGCCCAAGGAAAGATGCTTGTGTTTCGCCCTTCGTTTTTTTTTAATCCCGACCTCTGTGGTGTAAATACAGAGATTCCTGTCTCTTGCACGAAAGCACTAAAAAGCATTCCCTCTTAGCGAAGTATTGCCCTGTGTCTCCTTGCGTGATTTAAGGAAAATCTTTTCAAACCTTATAAAACAGAATTATAATTTTCACAGCACATGTTTGGGTTGAATAGATTAAAAGATTAAAATTAATATGGAAATAATCTTGTCCTCTCCCCTTGAGAGTGACTAAGAGCTTGGGCGGTGTAAAAAGTTATAATATCTTGGACGAAGTGACCCTTTCGTTTATCCTAGTTTTGTCACACCAGATTTATTTAGAGAAGAAGAGCAGTCTATAGTAAATGTTGTTCTGACTGCTTGGAGGAAAGGAGGCAGAAGAATAAGGAATAATTTGAAATGTATTGAGTATAACACTTGCAGTCTAACACAGAGTACACAAATATTTATCTGTCCTAGTATTACTGATGTCTGTGCAAAATGTTACCAGTTAACAGCATCCCCCTCCAAAAATGGTTTCTTAAACAATTCTTCATTTTTATTTGAAGAAAGTATAATTGTGATATAGAAGCATTGTATATAATAATAATGCTTTTCTTTGTATACAATGTAACATTTCCCTCCTCCATCCTTTTCCACCCTCCAATTTATTTTTTCCCTTCATGCAATCTTACTTAATTTGTTTTTTCCCCCTGTTCCACTCTTTTTTCCCCTTTTGGCAAGAGAATGGCTCATTACCTCGGTCTCTAATGGGAGTATATGATACAATAGAAGCAGTAACTGTTATTGTTATGAAATGCCAAATTGCTTTTGTACTTTAATAAGGAATAGACAGTGTTAATATAGATTATTTATTTCATATTGAATGTAGAGAGCTATTGTTCTACATCATGCAAAGTAAAACTTATGAAAGCTCTTGTTGAAAATATGTACAATGCAATCATGCTGGAGATATGTTTTATTATGTTTCCCTTTTCATTTTTAATTTGGCCTTAATGGCAACCCTCCTTGTCAAACATGCTTGCCTTTTATTCTTAATTGTCTTTTTTATTCCTATGATAATACTTAACTGGTTATGTACTGCACTAAGGGATAACTTGTTCAACATTATTTTATTGAGTAAAATTGGCTGAATTCACACATTTATACATTGCTTTTTGTTATTTGCTGTTCTCACAGATCTCTTTCAGAATTTCATCAAATCTGCCTATCCACATCTTTATGAATCTTCCATTCCATTTCATTCTCTTTGTTCATATATTTGTTTTGCAATCCTCCTTTATTCTCTTTGTATGACCAAACTGCTTTAATGTACTTTCTTTATACTAGTCAATCACTTTTGTATTTAACCCACATTCATTCAGCACCATTCATTATCAAGCCTCTTCTTGTTTTATCCTGCACACTTAATTGCCATATTCCCACTATATTTTTATGTTTCTTCTGACACATAATTTTTATGTTTCTTCTGACACACTCAACTTCTAGATAACATTCCCACAAAGTGGCTAGATGCACACAAAGCCATTTTGTTTTTTTTCAACTTTCATTCATTTCTTATGAGTTAACGGTTATTACCTACTACCTTTCTACCAGTTTTGCACATATTAATGTCTGAGTCAATATTTGATGCCAGTTATGCCTTCCAGCTTCCACTGTTCAGTTTCATTGCTAGGTAACTAAATCCTCAGTTGCTCTGAACTCTAGCAATTAAACAACAGAATGGTGTATAACAAGTCTTCCCTCTTCTGTAACTAACTCATGAATGAGGCTGCTGAACTGGCATGTATAATTGAAATACAGCCTTTGTGCATAAGTTCTGGCTATCTGAAGGAATTGTCCTCTCCTGTTTCTGCCCTGTAAGATCTGACAGAGAAGATGTGCTCCATATCCTATCCCTTAAATAATGTCATTTGAAGGGACCTAAAAAGTGCACCGTCTCTGTAACAGCACCTCTTTTTTGGATTAGTATTCCCCCAGAGGTTTAGATTCCCTTCAAGCCTTAAGTGCTTTTTTAAAAACAGATTTTCCCATGCAGACTGAGGGGGAGATTGCCCATTTGGCATGCAGTATGTTTCAATTATGGTATATCTGTTTAGTCCTTTATGTACATTGTACTTCTTATTTTGTTTGTAGATATTGCAACTGTTTTTAATTTGTACATTGAATCAATATTGAGTTGGGCAGCTTTATAAATCTAAGTTATAGTATGTATTTTCTATCTATTTTCCATTTTTAAGAAACTCACTATTAACATACTACAGAAATTCATGTGGAGTCCTTGATCCTCTTCAGAGCTGATGCTTGCTTGCATATTTTTCATTAACCTAATAGTTAACATCCTCAGTTCTAGTGAGTGTGAGGTTTGCTCCCTATTTATCTACAGTAGCTTGCACTGCCAGTGTTGGTGGAGGTGTGGTTTTCTCCTTAGTACAGGGATCTGCAACCTTAAACACACAAAGAGCCATTTGGACCCTTTTCCCACAGAAAAGAAAATACCGGGAGCCACAAAACCCTTCCCATGCTTGACTATTTCTTGAGCAGCCACAAAACTAGCATATGTAATTGAATTAAACATTCTGTTTTCTTCTGAATTGGATTTATACATGATTGACCTAAGGGGGGTTGAAAAGCTCAATAAATTGTGTGCTGGCGGATGTCGCACATTGGCAGTTGTGAAGCATATTTTGAGTGACAGGGAGTCACAGCAGAGGGGTGAAAGAGCCACATGCGGCTCCAGAGCTGCAGGTTGCTGACCCCTGTCCTACACGATCCCCATAAGAATCCAGAAGATATAAAACCCACCCACTCTAAACTCCATATTGTCGGCTGTCCCTGAATCCAACAGATGGTTGGGGGTTCTGCTTCATCAATAAAGGGAATCTTTCTTTCCAATCAGCCTCCAGCCTCCATTTTATTTCCAGTGCCTTTCTTGTGGTTTGGACCTGGACCTGGATATTTCTTCCAACAGAAAGAACCTTGGAAGTCTTCTAGTCTTAACTCTCTGCTCAGGCAGGAGACCCTACACCAGCAATGGCAAACCTTTTTCGGCTCGTGTGCCACCCAGCCTGACTTGCATGCGCAAACCATGCCACTGCGCCACTGCGCAGAGCTGCCACACGCGTCCCCCTGTAGCGCACGCATGCCCACGTCATCTGCGCATGCACAGAGCTATTGTGTGCACGCCCCTGCAAAATTGCACGTGCAACCGTGCCACTGCACATGTGCAGAGCAGTCGCATGAGTGCCCCCTCCGTGGCGTGCACAGAATCGCGCCGTCTGCGCATGCTGCACACTGGTTGTCTCGCACACATAGAATAGAATAGAATAGAATTCTTTATTGGCCAAGTGTGATTGGACACACAAGGAATTTGTCTTGGGGCAAACTCTCTCGGTGTACATAAAAGATACATTCATTATGAATCATAGGGTACAACACTTAATGACAGTCATAGGGAACAAAGAAGCAATCGAATCATATTAGGAAACAGTCAGTAAAAATCTTAAGGCTACCAGCAACAAGGTTACAGTCATGCAGTCATACGTGGGAGGAGATGGGTGATAGGAACAGTGAGAGATTAATAATAATGCAGACAGTTGCTATGATTTGGGAACAAAACTAATAAAGACACAGAAGTGATTAGGACTGGGGCAGGGCTAAAAGCAACAAATTGGCTTCCATACAACTAGCCATGTACATCATTGTGTGCCTAGGGACTAAGGGAAGCCTATTAATTTAAAGCACTTAATCTGTATAAAATCTGAGAGATGACAGCTAACGGAACACATTTTCAAGTTGCAATTAGCAATCTTGTTTCCTAAGGAGGACTTGTTTATCTCATTTTGTTTTTCCTTATTTCATAGCACTTAACATGACACTGGCATGAAGACAATATAGTAAAAACACCATGCGGTTATTATTACAGAAGAATATTGTAACTCACCATAATTTTCTAAAACAATTTTTGTATTACATGATTATGTATAACTCCCACATAAAACTAATTCTTCAGCCAAAAGTAATCTCAGTGATAAACAATGTAGGCTGGATTTTTGAGAGGAAATCCCACAGGAAAAATAAAACTGCTCTGAAAACATGTTGTTTTCAAGTACAGTTAAATCACTTCTGCTTCTAAGGATATCCAGATTCTAAATTACTCTTTTATACAGAACAACTTAATTCTACTATAACAGCTAATGTAATCCAGTTTGAAGGAAGTGAATCCTTTTTAATTGGTTTCTAAAGTGTTTATATATTAACATTAAACAACAGTATTTTTTGCAAAAATGGAAGGACAAGGTATTCTGTAAGAGAGAGGTTTGTGGGCTCAGGAAAGTGCTACACCTAAAAAAAGAGAGAGCTAAGTGCTAATTTCCATACTACAGTTTTTTTCCCTCTTCTTTATGAAATCCATTGGAAGCCTAGCTCTCTCCAAGTGCAAATACAATGATCTTGCTGTGCATGCTTTGAAATTTATTTGGAAGGAATGCATCAATAATTTGCAAAACTGCAGCCCTTTTCTAAAGCAGATGTATTTTCAGATTTCCGTGCCTGTAGAAAAATGCAGCTGCTTTGTGTCAAATGCTTAAGGTGTTAATGTGATGCTTAAAGTGACTACTACTACTAAGACTCTTGATATTAAAATCACATAGGAAAATAAGTGTCTCCATAGCCACACCTGAGCAGCAAATCTGAATTTTTTTTTGTATCCCAGGTAATGTGGCAAATTAATTTCTCACATTTTTTAAAGTTTGAAAATTATTACAGTGTATCTATATTTAATCTGTCTCCAAAAAACTAGAAGAGGCAATAATTGATTTCTTCTATTTATTTTCCCGTGGCAGAGATTATATTAGTAAAAGCTAACCAAGGTCACAATGAACACCCTACCAGTATTCTTAGCTAGTCTACAGGTAGTCCTCAATTTACAACCACAATTGGGACCAGAATTTCCATTGTGAAGCAAGATGGTTGTTATGTGAGTTGTGCCAATTTTTTTGACTTTTGCCATGGTTGTTAATCAAATCACTGAAGTTGTTAAGTGAATCAAACAAGTGAATCTAGTTTACTCCTTTGACTTTGCTTGCTGGAAGATAACTGGGAAGATCGCAAATGGCAATCATGTGACCCTGGAATGCTGCAATAATTATAAATACATGTTAGTTATCAAGTGCTTGAATTCTGATTCTATAATTATGGGGAAGCTGTGACAATTGTAAGTATGAGGCCCATTTGTAAGTTACTTTTTTCAGTGCCATTGTAATTTTGAACTAAGACTAAACAAATGCTTTTAAGTCAAGGACTATGTATAGTATTTCTCAAAAGCCTTTTAATTTCAAGTGAGTATTCATTATTGAATATAAACTTTATATCTTGTATTTCATTTTACAAATATATAGTGCAAAAACTAAAAGTATTAATACATTATCATAAGTAACATAAATTCTGATATGGGTAGAACAAGGATAAAGAAAATGCAAAGAAACAAGCTGTGGTTAGACGTGGCTTGCAAAATAATTTTTCTCTGGCCCTTCTCACCATTTGGTAGCTGTACTTTGTAGCAGTTTCTATATTTGAATCTCAATTAAAACGACTTGTTTATTTTTTATATTTTGTTATTGTTCTTTTCAGTTATGTCTGATTCTCAGAGACTTCCTGGACAAGTTGTTTTCTTAGCAAGTTCTTGTGAAAAAGTCCTCCCTCCCCCGAAGCGGTTTACATTTCTCCTTTCTAGAGCTAAGAGAAAGAGACTAGTTCAAAGTCACCCAGCTGGCTTTATGCCCAAGGCAGGATTAGAATTCCCACTGTCCCAGTTTCTAGCGTGATACCTTAATCACTACACCATGACTTAATTATTCTCATGCCCAATTTCCCATGAAGCATACATTGAAGCTGGTTAGGAAATAGATTTCATGTTACATTTTTTGCCCACAAGGAGAAAACAATTTTTGCAGGAAGGGGAGAAAATCATACATTTTCATTCTTGATTTAAAGTTGGAAATATAGATATAAATATTATTACATCATCCCAAATACATGTAGAGCAGTATCACTGAAAATCTGTTTTTTGAAAAACTGATTTGCAAAACAATTATTATTAGACCTTTGTTAGAAATACATCTGCTTTGTTCACTACTCTGTATAAACAGATGTTAACAGTACAGATATTTATAACAAAAGAAAAATATTTGACAATCTGCTGCTGATAATTCTGTCAACAGAATTACAATAAGTAAGGTTCTAAGATTTTTGAACAATCCAATGTTAACATTTTTATTGTCTCAGTATATCCTTCCTGACTTACACCTGCAAGGATACAAGGAGTGTAAACATTTTGTCAAAAAGAAAAACAAAGTATTAAATACATCTTCTGTTGAGTTTTATGTCAAGTTTGTGGTGAATAGGTAGAGATTAAAGGCATATCTATGACAACATTGCAAAACTATTTTTGCAATAATCACACTGTTTTATCCATCAACAAAACTACAACAGTGCCGTGTTCTAATATACCAATGGACTTAATTAAGCTACAAGCAGTACAGGGCAATAATATAAAATTAATTATATAGCATAAATATGGAAGCCCAAGGGCAAGTTTGTAAACTACTCTAAATAAGGAGGAAATAAAGGAATAAACAACTACTGATCTACCCACTTTTGGACAAATCTATCATACTTTATGAAGGAGCTGATTTTCTTCCAGTTGAAACAATATAAGAGTTTTTCCAAGAATATATATGTATGCTTAATCTCACAAAATAAATTAAGAGAATGAATGGATTTTCAAATCAAGCCTATAAGCTAACAAACAGAAAAAAAAGGCATGCTTTTCTTATTGGAATAGAAAGGTATTTTTATTTAGATAGTTTAGGGTACTTTTTATACATTTGCATATATCTATCTTTAGATATATTTAGATATAGATAGATAGGTAGATAGGTAAATGGAATAGGTAGAGAAAGCAAATTTTAAAAAAGTGAAATATCTAGAAAAGTAAAAAGGAGGAGGACGAGGAAGATTTTCAAGTCAAGTGTATGGGCTCACAAATAGAAAAAGAAATAATTGTTCTCATGTGTGAGCAGAAAAGGAAACAGAGAAGCTGTTCAGTAGAGAAAGAATTTTAAGAAGTCTGTATTAGGAATGAGCTTTATTGAGACTGTTGACATTGTGGCAAGAACGGCTGGAAAATAGCTAAATCCAGCCAGCAACTGCTGTCGGGAGACCCTGTGGGGTCCAAGCTGCCTTGTAGGGGCAATAAAGAAAGGAGAGGCACTTCATGGACCACGAGGAACTCGCAATTTCCTTGTTAGGTCTGAAGCAAGCTCTCCTGAGCGGCAGCAGGGACGACGGCCATTTTTGGCTAGTCACAAGCTGGGACAAACGGGACCACAAGATTTGTGCTGGAGCAGTCCGTGGACAGAACACTGAAGCTGGGTGGGATAACTTCCAACTCTTATTTTAAAAACTTAAATACCGTATATTCCGGCATATAAGACGACTGGGCGTATAAGACAACCCCCAACTTTTCCAGTTAAAATAAAGAGTTTG
>JANHFM010001667.1:80768-91964 GCA_032468115.1 Grayia smithii | reverse complement strand
GGAGCCTCTGGAGGTTCTGAAGGCCCTGGCTGAATCCCTGCCTCTGGCACTACATCTTCTCCAGCCTCCTCACTGTCTGGCTCGAGGGCCAGCTGCACAGGCTGCTGGCGCAGCACCACACCAGCCTCCTTGTTGTCGGAATCAGCCACAATCTACACAGGCTGCTGACAGGCCACAACATGGACTCAAAACCCCATTGTTATTACCCAGGTCAGCTAGATGGATGCAGGCTTCACTAAAGTCCTTTATTACTCTACTATCCCACAGCAAATGGCCTTACAATGGCCAATAAAGCTCCACCCAAAACTTCCCCAAAGGCTGCCATCCAATGTCAGTGCAACACAATCCCACAGACTAAAGCTGATGATCACTAGAGACTATTCACAAGGGAGAGAGGAAGTCCATAGTCCAGAAATAAGATGCAAGTCCACAAGGCAAGGTCTATAAATAATAAACAAGGTTTGAGGTCCACAATTCAAGATCAAGAGTCCACAAGCAAGGTTCAGAGTACACAGGCAGAAACACAATCCAGAGCAGAGTTTTTCCAAGGATGGGGAAGTGTATGCCAAAGCCAAACAATTGTTTCTGCCTCTCATTAAAGATGCTCAAGCCAGGTGTTTCTTTTGAAGAGGCGAGAACTCCTCAGTAGCACTCTTTCAGATCTCCTTTGAGCTTGGACTGAGTGAAGGAGGCAGCTGTTTCTCCTCAGAGCGAATCTACTGCCTCTTATCTCAGCTGCCTGTCTGTAGTCAATCCTCCCCTGTGTTTGTGAGGGCAGACAGTTTTCCAATCTGGTTGACCATCTCCCCCAATGCCAGAGAGGCCTGGGACAGCATCATCCTCAGCCCCTGGACTCTCCAAACATTCCAGGAGAGATATGCCATTCCTATTGGATGCTCCTGGTTCCAACTTCAGCTCCTCCTCTGAACCGGGATCCGATGGGGCATGACACCCACTTGGTTTTCCTTTTAACATCTATGCCAGTCTAGAATTATAACAAAAATTTGATTTGATATGATTTGATTCACCAGCTAAAGAACATAAACAGCCCTATAAGGGATAAAATAATAGTCAATCCCAAGAACAATGCTGTAAAATAAAAGAGTCAATGGAAGAAGGAACAAGTTTTCTTGTTCTGCCATATGCGTCTATCTCTGCAAAATAATTCAAGAGAAAACAGCTGCACATAACAGGGTGTATAAATTATAATTGGTAGAGGTTAAAACTTATGGACAATAACAGTTTGTGTGTGTTTATATTACTGTTTTTAATTTAATAGCAAGTTTCATTGCAAGAGCCACAAAGAAAGCATCATCATGTACAGACTGAGACTTACTTGTGAGTTTATCACTCCTGGCAACAAATAATGCAGATTTGCTGCGTTCATGGTTTTAAGCTATAAACAGAAAGTATGGGGAAGCAATGACTTAATTATGGTATATGGGATTTCTTCAATGTTATTCTGACATGATAGTGTGAACTAGCCAGAATGTGAAATGGTTATGGGTACCAAGGGATTCACAGCAAAATCTGAAACTGAGTGGCTGTAAAAGCAACAACAAAGACAATAAGTTTCTTTATATTATAATATTACAAATGCTAGCTTCTACAGTATATTCATCTATCCTGCATCAGTTAAACTAACTTGACATACATTCTGATGTGTATGTATTTTGTCAATTATAAAAGGGATACACTTATAAAAGAGATAAACAGCCAACCTTGACAAAATAATAATTTCCCATTGTTTATTTTAGGCATCTATATTTTATCTGAGTTTCAATTAAATCCTATCCCACAATTTTTCAAGTGAAAGATTATCCAGATATGTCCATTAGTAGGCAATTACTAACTTGGACTTTTGAGTGTCTGGGTATATATATATTCCTTGAACCAGTCTTTTGGCAATAATAGTACATGGATAAGTCCGTGCAGTTCCTTTACAACATTTTTCAAAAGTGATTTGCCATTGCATTCTTCTAAGGGGTGTGGGAAAGTGACTGGTCCAAATCCACACAGCTGGTTTCATGCCTCAAGGCAGGGTTAGCACAATCTCACCATTTCTAGTCCAGGTCCTTTAACTACTATACCAAATGGGCTTTCAATTTGGATGTTAAAAGCCACATATTTTTGCTTCATTTTTTTTCTTCCATTATATCTGTATGAAAAACAACTAAAATTGCAAGAATTCAATTTTTTTTGTTTATTATTACCATTTAGATAAAGATCATCTTCCAAAATTTTGGGGACTTTATCACATTTCCACCAGAGGTTTATTTTTATGACAGTTCTTACAGCGTTTCATAAAATAATGTTGGATGAAATATAGATCCAATGAACAAGATATATCTTTTCTGCAGGGTTTCCCTACCTAAGTATTTTACCATTTGTATAATTGATGAAAATGAATTGAAAACAAAAATACTAATCTATGCTACTCTATGCTATGCTATGCTATATCATATAAGTCTAGGTTGAAATTGCGTTTGGAATACAAGGTGCTTTATGGTCCCCACACCTCAAAAATAAATTTCAGAGCTGGTAAAAAGGGAAGAAAAATCCAACCAAAAATTACGGAGTGGGGCAAAATCTACAATTTCTGGGCTTTTCTGCTTGGAAAATGAGGAGCTATTTTTTTTTAATCTCTTTCAAAGTATGCTAACTTGGAGTGATCCACTAAAAGAAATTATACAGAGATGTAGGATTTATAACAAGAAGTAAAACAGAATCCATAATTTATTGCTAGCAGAAGGACTGGCATGTGGAAGGATGGATGGTTCTGAAACTATCAAGGTCACAGTTTTTTTCCCCTCCACAATAGTCCACAGCTCCACATGACATTCGGCTGCCCATTTACACATGTAGGCATTTGCAGAGAAATTTTGAGAAGTGGAGGGGAGAGAAAGAGAGAGCTTAAAAATTCCTTAGAAGCACCTGCAGGCTGGCATGTAGGATTCAAAGGAAAGAAATATAAAAGAAGCCTCAGCAGGTAGACAGAGAAACAGGTCTTCTAAGTTTGGCAGGAGATGCTGCTGGAGTGAAAGGCATCTGGTTAAGGTACGAGACAGAGGAGATGAAGGCTGGAATAGTGAGAAGCAGAAGAATCACAGTCAGGGAGCAGGTGGGACAGGAACCCAAAGAAAAATCTGTAGAAAACAACCAGAAGAAAGAAGATCCAGCCCTAGACTCTAAAAGGTATTAGAGCTGGATCCAAGTGCTGAATAAGTAGGCAAGAGAATGCTAAGAAGAGATGCTGTTGGCATTCTTAAGTATATAGATGAAGTAAAGTGGGAGGAAGAATGAATGAATGTCAGTGGAGATTCTCCACCATCCAGGTCTTGATTGTCCAAAGGTGCTTTTCAAAAGGCAACTGGATTTTCTTGGGGTTTTTTCCTTGAAAAAAACAGAACCAGATGACTGCAAAGAGTATAAATTCTCCTATTCCACACCATTCAGGGGGAACTCAAGAAGCTTTCTTGGATGAGAAGTGAAACACTTTCAGTGAAAAAAACAAACAAACGAACAAGAAAGTCCAGTTGCTTTTGAAAAGCACCTTTAGGGCAAGAATGAATGAAGTGGCTTGTAGCATAAGCTTTAAGTTAAGTAGGTATTAGGATACACATTTATTCTAGGTCACTATAGATAAATATAGATTAGCTAATATATAGATATCCAGACTATAAGACCCACCTACCTTTTTTGGTGAGGAAAACAAGAAAAAGAAATCTGCCTCTGCCTCCCAGCAATTTTGCCTCATTGTAGCAAACAGCAAACAGCCTGCTTTATTTTCATTTTCGTTTTCAGCATAGCTTGATTAGCACAAGAAAAAAAAATCTGCTTCCTAGCAATTTACCTCCTTGCAGCAAGCAGTGGAGCCACCCCTCCCCTCAGCCAAACGCAATGGGAATCCCTGCAGCCTGAAACACCTGAGGGTCGGGAGGCTGATCCAACCACCAATCAACTTGTGCTAATTAGTCTGTGCTGAAGCTGAGACGGGCTGTTTCTTCTTGCTGCTTGCTGCAAGGAGGTAAATTGCTGGGAGGCAGAGTCCAAAGGGTAAGGGCCAGTGGGTGGGCAGTATATAAAATATTCACCCCTTTTTAGGGGGGAAAAGTGCATCTTATACTCCGAAAAATATGGTAATACAGATAAAATCATGTAAATACACTGTGTACTTGGCGTTGATGGTAATAAATGGTACTATATTCACTCATTAGCTGCATGCATATGTCTAACTTTTTCCTATTCCAGTCCTATTTTCCAATACGGTGGTCAATTGATTAGTTGCTTTTAAAAGAAGAGCAGACAAATTCAATAGATGACTGGACTATCAGTATCTATTAATCTCAATAGCTGTTTGCTGAATTACAATTTATAAATTACAGACAATTTATCTTAAATACCAACTTTACAGAGCAACAGTGGAAGAAAGCTGTTAATCTGATGTCCAGCAGCTTAGATTCTGAATGCATTTGATCTTTGCTGCTTGACACAGAATGTAGACTAGATGGGTTTCATTTTGGTCCATGGATGTGTTACCATCCATAACTATTTACTAAAAAAAATGATAGCCTTGCTGGATTAGACTAAGGCCTATTTTAGTCTAGCATTTTATTTCTCATAGTAGCTATTCAGATGTTCCTGGTGTTTGTAGAATGAAGCACACCTCTCTCACACTGTAATTTCCTACAACTAGTATTAGGAGGCATGCTGTCCCCAATTCAGGGATATAATTGAGCGTTCAGGATCAATGGTACCCAATAAAGCTCTTCTCCAGGAATTTAACCATTCTCCTTTTAAAGCCATCCTAATTAGGGGTTATCAGCACATTGTTGGAAATGAATTTTCCAGATGAATGAATTCATAGGCTAATATGCTTGGCATATTAGATGCTTCTTCCACCTACACTATATAACCATTGATATTTCCATTCTTTTCCTGTATATAGAGAAGAGGGCTCCTGATCTTGAGGAGCCAACATGGTGAGAAGCCAACCTCAGTTTATACTTTTTTTTTTCTTTTCACAATCCTGTAATCGGGGTGAAGTCAGGAAGAATGAATGGAGCTTGAGTGTTTACTAGCCAGATGTCTATGCGGAGTTTGAAGCAGACAATTACTCATTGCCCCCAAAGAGAGAAATATCTACACTACCTAGGTTCAAACTCACAACCTCCTGATTGTGAGGTGAGAACTCTACCTCTAGGCCATTGCTCAACCTCAGCCTATACTACGCAGATCAATCTATATACCCTGTTGTGATCCAGATTCCTCAGGTTCATCAAGGCCATAAAGATTTTAATTATCAGCAAGTTGGAAAATGTACTTTGAGCATTCCTTAGGGGTTTCAATACCAGAATCCAATTTGAATTATGGCTTTGGGCAAAACCTCAACTGTTCTTAACCAAAGCTGTATGTTCTATTTCTTTGTGATCTTCATGGCATCTGTTCTCATAAACAAAAGAGAAGATTCTCTTCTGGGAACTAAAGAAATTTGCATTTAGGTGTTTCACTCTCTTTCAATGAATTCTTTAAATAAACTGTCTCCTTCGTTTAAAGGATGCTGGCATTAAATTCTGAAACATCTGCAAAGAGATAAAAATTTTGTATTTAAGATTGGATGAATCAGAAAAGTTAATACAAGTCAGAAAGATCTGTGTACCAGCTGTTTTTTGATCTCACCTATTTCTTAGCATCAGTCTACAAATCTTAAAGATAATGAAAAACTGAAAAGAGTGGGGGGGGGGGAAGCTGCATCACTATTTTTCTTAGGCACTTGCTATACTATAATTTAAACATAGTGCAAATGTTATGAGTAGAGCTCCCCAAAGACGCCTTCAACTTACCAGTCCTTGGAGGCTGAACCACAGAAGTTGTACAGAAGTTGTACAAGTTGTTCAGATTTACCTGTGAGAAGATTTACCTGTGAGAAGATAAGGGGCTGTCACAAACAAAAGAGGGTCAACCTATTCTCTAAAGCACCTGAAGGCAGAACAAGAAGCAATGAATGAAAACTAATCAAGGAGAGAACCAACCCAGAACTAAGAAGAAATTTCCTAACAGTGAAAGCAATTAACCAGTGGAATGGCTTACTTCCAGAAGTTGTGGATGCTCCAACACTGGATGGTCTTTTAAAAAAGTGATTGGACAGCCATTGGTCTAGAATGGTATAGGAGATTTGGACTAGAAGATCTCCAAGGTCTCTTCCAACCAGGAGTGAAATCCAGCAGGTTCTGACAGGTTCTGGAGAACCAGTAGCGGAAATTTTTGAGCAGTTTAGGGAACAGCAAATACCACCTCTGGCTGGCCCCAGAGTGGGATGGGAATGGAGATTTTGCAATATCCTTCCCCCAGGAGTGGGGAAGGAATGGGGATTTTGTAGTATCCTTCCCCTGCCACGCCCACCAAGTCACACCCATAGAACCGGTAGTAAAAAAATTGGATGTCACCACTGCTTCCAACTGTGTTATTCTGTTAAGAAATGTGATGTGGGCTATTATATGTTTGTGACATGCATTTCATGAATTTTGGAATGACTCTATCAAAGACAATAGGAACACTTTGTGTCACCATTCCAGAAAGCACATAGCCTTATTGTTATTACTTTCTACTAGACATAAATTATGCTGATAGTATGCAGCCTTCATATTCTCTCCATTGGTTCACTCTGGAAGCTTACTCACATGTTTTCTCGCCACATACATTGAATGCATTCATGTATGTACACATGTACCAAAAGACATACATTGAATTAGATACCATTACTCTCAATAACTACATTCCTGGACTGCAATTTAAATGGCGAATACAATCATTAACTTCATTTTAATCAAGCAGTTTATTCAAATGAAGTAACTTCAGCATGGATGAGCTATGTAGCTTAACTTTGCCATTACTTTGGGATGGGAAACATTGCATGTGGGCTGGTGAGTTGGTAGGGTGGCCCTGTGTATGAATGCATGTTTGCATGTGCATTTAAGCATTGGCATTTGTGTCGATGTATATATTTTATATCTACGCTACACAGTTGTCATTCATTTGTTCCTGGAGTCCTATCTTGTCATTATCTATGCTATCTACTGCAGAAGAGGTCTTCTGAGTATTTTATAACAATTTAAAACTCAGCTTAGAAGTCTCCATGCTGCCCCTGATGTCACAATATCTCTCCACTGCCTTATAAGTAACTCTTCTTGGCATGCTGTCACTGCTTTTTTAAAAAAAAAGTCTTTCCATATACAGCGTTATCTGATCAGCCTGAGCAGCTTGTTGGATTCAAAGACAGAAAGCTGCTTTAGAGTGCATAGGGGTGAAAACAGAGTATCTGACTTCAGCTCCTTAAACCAAGTGTATTTTCTCCCTAGAACTGCGCAGTAGTTGCCCAATCCTAGGGAAAAACAGACCTGTGTTAAATAGTTGCAGACAGTAATCCTGTATATTCGGGAACACTATTTTTTTGCCTTTGAATCCATAGCACTGCACAGCTCTGATATCCAAAACTTCCTTTACAAACTGGAGTTTTGTTTTAAAACTATACATCCCCAAAAGATCACTCCCTTTAGCCATCACTCATCCAACAGATGTGACTCCTTGTGATTGGAAAAGCCACTTTTCAGTCTCAAGACTGAAGGAGAATTTTGGCTGACGGCCCAGCTTTGAAATTATGCTGTTAGCATGAAATTCTGCTATTGAAAAGAGATTTCCAAACCTCTTTTAAGGTCCTAAATGCAAGGCAAAAGGTGCCCTTTTGAGTCAAATAAAAGGTTTGTCGTTGTCAATCTACATTGCAGTATCCATCTTATTTGCTGCCTTTGTTCAAGTGCAACTCGTAACATTTTTACTCACCTTTAGTTTAATTTAATTGATTTTGTTTCATTTAGTAGCTCCAGGTAAAATGCAGAACACTCCTTTCTCTGCTTTCACTATAACCCTTTGAGTTTCATTGGAAAGAGAGAGGGAGAGACTGATCTAGACTCCCAGTAAATTTCAATGGCTAAGGATAGATTTCAACCCGAGTCTCTCTGATTGGGTCAAAGTAACAGCAAGGACTTTCCAAATGCATCAATTTTATAGGAAAGGGGTATGGATGACTTCTTCAGATTTCTCTGAGGGGAGAAGAATTCCAACTATCATATATGTTTATGTTTATTGGATTTATATGCTGCCCTTCTCCCGAAGGACTCAGGGCGACTCACAACAATAAAAACAAACAATAACAAATTGAAAGAATTAAACAATAAAAAACCATAAAACTTAAAAATAAATAGAAAACAATTTAAAAACGGTAGTCAGCCATAGCCCGTTTGTTGAAAAAGCCACGTCTTCAAGTCGCGGCAGAAGGAGCGGAGGTTAGGAACTGTCTGGAGCTCAATGGGCAATTCATTCCAGAGGGTTGGTGTGCCCACAGAGAAGGCCCTCCCCCTGGGGGCTGTTGGTCGACATTGTCTGGCTGACAGCACCCTGAGGAGGCCGACTCTGTGGGAACGAACTGGACACTGGGAGGAGGCCATCGGCAGAAGGTGGTCCTGCAAATATCCCGGGCCTAAGCCATGTAGAGCTTTAAAGGCTAACACCAGCACCTTGAAGTACACCCGGAGGACAACTGGAAACCAGTGTAGCTCACACAGGAGTGATGTAACACGGGAGTAGTGAGGTGCTCCCGTAACAACCTGCGTGGCTGCATTCTGGACCAGTTGGAGCCTCCGAGTGCTCTTCAAGGGCAGCCCCATGTAGAGTGCATTGCAGTAGTCCAGCCTAGAGGTAACAAGGGTGTGAGTGACTGTGCATAGGGTATCTCGGTCCAGGAATGGGTGCAACTGGCACACCAGGTGCACCTGTGCGAAGACCACCCTGATCAGGGCCGCTAGGTGATCTTCCAACATCAGTCATGAATCCAGGAGGACACCCAAGTTGCGAGCCCTTTCTGAGGGAGCAAGAACCTACCCCCCCCCACATCAAAAGGGATGGGACTTCCTGGACACAAGACGCCGGTATCCACAGCCACTCGGTTTTGGAGTGGTTGAGCCTGACCCTGTTCCTTCCCATCCAGGCCTGCACCGCCTCCAGGCACCGGGACATCACGTCAAGGGCCTCACTGGGCTGGTCCGGGGTGGAGATGAAAATCTGGGTATCATATGCGTATTGGTGATACCTCACCCCGAAACCACAAATGATCTCACCCAGAGGCTTCATATAGATATTAAAAAGGAGGGGGGGGAGAACCAACCCCTCAGGCACCCCACAAGTAAGAGGCCTAGGGGTCGATCTCTGCCCACCCGCCAACACAAACTGCGAATGCCCCGAGAGGTAGGAGGAGAACCACTCCCACCCCCAACCCCCCAAGCCATAGGTATCGTAGTAGGATACCATGGTCGATGGTATCAAAAGCTGCTGAGAGGTCAAGTAGGACCAGGAGAGAGGAATAACCCCTGTCCCGGGCCAGCCAGAGATCATTTACCAGAGCAACAAATACTGTCCAATATATGTGGAAGAATAAAGCAAATCATTTTTCATAAATTTGAATTAAATAGCCATTGTTTACTAGCTGCCTTGTTTAGCTAATGTACAAAGATACAATCTTCTGAAAAAGTAACTTTATGACCAGTCCTCATACTTAAGTCTGTCACAGCATCCCTATAGTCACATGATCAAGATTTGGGTACTTTGCATCTGGTAGGTGTTTATGATTGTCATACCATCCAGTAATCACATGATCACCATCTGTGTGCTACATAGTCAGCTTCTGAGAAACAGAATCTAAAAAATGCAAGTTGCAATCATTTCACTTACCGTAATGCCCCCCAGTGATTTGCTTAAAGAACATTGTTTAAGTGACATTGTAAGTTAGTTGCACTCTTGTGATATCTCACTTAAAGACCTAATTGCACGGCAATTGAGTTATCAGTCCCAAGTGTCGTGGTTAAGTGAGGACTACCTGTAAAATCATTAGGGGAAAAATCTCAGAGGTGTTTCTCACTTATAGAAATAATAAAGTTTGTGATACAAATAACATAATTTCTTCCTGCAAAGTGGCACTGGAGTCATGTGTAAGGCAACGGAAAGTAAGGGAAAGTCTAGATAGCAAACAATGATATATAAATACAATGGAGGACAACTTGTTGCTCACAACTCATGCACAAGGAAGTGTCATTCTTGTTCCTTACTCTTGTCAAAGTATCAGCTCCCTATTCCTACGCACTCCAACAGTCTCTTACCTTTTTTTTTTTCCTGCAATCATCTTTATCAAAAGTTTTCTTTTCTAAAAAATAGGCACAATTCAAATACCAGAGATAAAATGCCATTCTGCATTTAAGGAACATTTGCCTGAATGGCACTGATTTACATAAATCAACTTAAGTGCAGTATTTGTTCTTCTGGCAGAAAGCAGATATTTTAAAGAATGGAATGGCCAATAACTATTCTGTGACTAGGCAATTAACCTGACACTATATGTGTAATACACAGCCCCTGTCCAGAATATATCTGGTCTTTTCCCTAGAAAAAAGTAGAAAAAGATGTTGTATTTATGTTAAAATTCTCTCATATAAAGTATATGAAACAAGTGAATATACTAGTGAAATGAAATTCCTTGTGTTAGCTTTTATGCTTCTACTAAGCCATCAAATATACTTGTTGCTAAGAGATTAGAAGCAGTAGACATTCCCTGATGATTGTCAGGATGCATCTTTTATATGTTAGCATAAGACAAGCCTTATGAAACCACACTTTTATCTTCTGATATCTCAGTCCTCAATACAGGTTCCTTTTGTTGACTTTATGAGTTGCTCGCATGACATTTTCATCTCCCGCTATGATTTAATCTTAACATGATGTACACATTAGCTGAATCAACACATGCCTTAAGGTCTGTACATTCAAGCCCCTCCATGCATATTTTCAAAATTCAGTGTGAGAACACAGCTGTGGTTCCCAGCCTCCTTAAACCCATTTGGACAATATGCTCAGGACAGCATCCTAAAAAGGATTCATATAAACAGTCAGGAATTCTGCATGATTAATACATGTTTATGTGAAGGGCCAATGCAGGGGTACAATCTAAAAATTTTTGCTACCGGTTCTGTGGGCGTGGCTTAATTGGTGGGCGTGACTTAGTGGTCAGGTGACTGGGTGGGCGTGGTCAAGTTGACGTCATTTCTTTGCCCTTTTTTGACCTACAAAAAAGCTCAAAAACCAACTTTCACA
>JANHFM010001667.1:19819-32552 GCA_032468115.1 Grayia smithii | reverse complement strand
CCAGGTCTCCGTGATACAAGCCAGGTCCGCGGCCTCCTCCTCTATAAGGTCTTTAATGAGGAGGGACTTATTAACCACGGACCTGGCATTGAGGTACACCAGCCTGTGTTCAGGGTTCCTCACATCCAGACCCCCAGGGGAGCAGGATGAGTTTAGAGGGTGAGAGCGCAGCACCGCATGAAGACATCGGGGTCGCGCTCTCCTGGTATCATGAGGCCATCCTCTCCCACCGCTCCTGCCTCTCCCAACCACCACTGAGATGGTTAAACCCTTTGGCCACCTAACCTCCCTCACCCCCATTGTTTCTAACAATGTTTTGAGCTCTAAGCACATATCACTTAAAAGCAGTATCTTTTGAATAAGATAGTTAGCTTCCTATAATCTTCTTGGCTGTCCTTATCACTCTCTGTGTGGACTTTCTATCTGAGGCACTGTTGCCACCAAACCAAACAATGATGCAGTTTGTTAAAACAGTCTCGATTGTGCCTCTGTAAAAAGTGGCCAGGACAGAAGGAGAAAGATTACTCTCCTCATCCAATGCAGGAAATGCAGATACTGTTTTGCATGCTTCACTAAGGATGATATTTGGAGAGACCAATTCAGTTATCCAGATACTTAATACTGTTGACCACCTTTACAGCTGCATCCTTGATACTGAGTGGAGTATGATTATGCTGACTCTTTCTAAAATCTACAATGATTTCCTTTATTTTATTAACATTATTATATAATAAATGTTTAATAACTTTAGTTTTTGTAACAAAACAATCTTTAATCTTAAAAAAAAAAAGAAAAACTTAAAAGTATCAAAATACAAACCTAAATATTAAAGCTAAGAAAGAAAAAATCTATCATATATTTTATACTTGTCATTGGTTTACCAATGAAATTGCTATTACAATATCAACAATACAAGAGATTATTTCAAGATATCACAAATATCTAGATGCCATAATAACACATATTGCTGCATCCTTTGATTGGGAGAAAATATTGCCTTGTCTAAAATAGATAGATTATACATTTACATTATCTTCTTTAAGATGCAGGGATCATTTATGTGATCTACTTAGAAGATGAGAATAGAGCAGAAATCAACCCATCAAATGATGATCTTTGACATATTGGAGAGCTGTTCAATTATACCATAATTAAAGGAAATTGGAATTTCTGAAATTCATAATCTGGCTTTTTCAGAGGAATAACATTTAGGAGATAAGACTAGAGCCAACTTTGGAAATATTTCTGGTTTCTTAGAAACTTGCCACAGTTCTTTTGAATGATAATATATAGTCCTACTTTTAAGAAAAGCATTTATTTTATAAATATTTTGTGTATTTTTACTGGACTTTATAATTGATGTATATTATGTCTGAACCGGAACTACTTAAGAATGACAGAGAATAAAAGAAATCCTTAAAATAATGTCAGCATTTTTTCTTAGTTCTCAAATTTACATTAAACTAATTCCTATTTTAACGTCAATTTCTCATTTTATTTTGGGGCTTGTAACTATCCCCTTTACTTTAACCATGCCCCCCCCCCAATAAAAAATAGGTGCTCTTTACAAATATGGACAAGTTAAAGCTCACCCTCAGCTCAATATTTTTCATGAATAAATTAAAGAGTGTTTTTATCTCTTCAGAGGAATTGACCATTTATTTCTACTCTATACTTTATTCAGTGAATTACCAGTCCATATAACGACCTCTCATATTTCTTTTTCAATGAGTAATACATCTGATCAAAAATCATTGGTTGGAAAGTTTGTCAAAAGTCTGTCAAAAATTTTAAGAGCAGATTACACTAATTTACATGCTCATTCAACCCTTGAGATACTTTAAAATTTGGGTAAGCAAAATTTTAATTCCAAGGACTGTACTCACAAATTGATGAGGTCAGAAGAAAAGTAGGCAAAGTTATGATAAAAAGCAGGCAGACTTAGATTCTCCCTATCCCCTGGTTGTATGTTATTAGGGAGGGAGAAGTTTACACATACATTTTTTGAATTCTTTGTTATCAAAATAACAGCTATTTAGGCTGTTAATTTTTCAGCAGTTAGTGACACAAAACAATAGCTTGGAGTTACTCTCAGACTTTGGGATGTAGGTAGCCCATCAGTGGTGGGTTGCTACCGGTTCACCATGGATTGGGCAAACTGGTAGCAGTGGCGGCGGGAGGCTCTGCCCACCCGCCCGGACATCTCTTTTGCATGCACAGAAGCGGCATGTGCAAGTGTGCGCATGCACGGCCAAGAGCAAACCAGTAATGACGGGGTTTGACACCCACTGCTGTAGCCCATCCCGGCTGGAAAACATTAACGAGGGATTTAACTATGCAGAGCAGAATCATCAAAATGGAGACTCTTGATTGCATTGAATCAGGCAGCTCTGAAGCACTTCATAGACTTTAAAATCAAGTCACAGATTTAATATTTTTTCTACTGCTTTGAGATTCTTGCAGACAATGTTGAAACTTTAGTTCCCTATAAAGAGAATGCTGGCATGGGGAATGAGTGATATAATAGGCTTTCTGATACAGACAGGAATAGCCAACCAATGAATATAATATTTTATCAAACTCCCCGCCAATCATAGGAAGATGATCCTTTGGATTTCATTCAGCTTCTCAGCATGTAACTTCTTTAAAATGGCTAGCTGCAAGTTTAACTTTCTCTTGTGCTATTGTAATCTTGCATTTCCATAATGTTCCATCCAATGCAACAGTAAGTTCCAAATTCCTTATTATGAGCTCCAGGCTCTTATTAATGTCTGTATGATACATGCAGATTTAGGTTCCTTGGAAAATGAGCAAAAGGTATCAAGCTAATACTTCCAGGTGGTGGCCCAACTTTTACTGTTTTAAAAATAGGAGCTGGGGAGGCAAGATTACATTGGTTATTTTCTCTCTGCCATCCTTTCTCATCTGAGTTTTCCTCTCTCTGTGCCACTGTATCTAATGTGCTGTTTTCACGATTGTTTCTAACTACCTGAAGTAGAAAATTGCCAGCAAGATATAACCATATTATGGCTCATGATTTTTTAATTGGTTGCAAATTCTCAAGTATGCTAAAGCATAGCATGCTAAGTCTTTCTTATGAACCATCATGATTTTTTACTTCATTTTTAAAACAACAAGCATAAACATTCATTTCTTTGAAAGACTACCTTTTACAATCAAATAACTAAGCGAACAAAATTCAGTTAATACATCCAAACAGGCTTTCCTTCCTCTATATACCTTCAAACAAGGCTGGATTGTAGCATATTACTTCATGGTCTAGGAATACTATCTGTCTGTTCAAAACAGTGTTTCTCCTGAGATGTCTGCCCTAAAATATGTTGTTACTAAATTCTCCAAAGAGCTACTAATGAAGATCATCTTCTTCTTGTTTTGGTTCCTCTTATCTGTACAGGAAAGATAAATCTTCTGCACCATCCATTTTCCTTCCATAATGAACTTACATCTCTTCAGCAACCTAAGATGCTTTTTCCATCTTGGAGCACTTAATTTTTTTCCTTCATTATTTCCCTCAATGTCAACTCAATTCTTCCTTGCCAGCTTCTTGGCCCATCTCTCTCTTCTTCCCTCCTGTGAGAGATTCTCTCTGTAAGCAACCCCTTCTCTTTCACAGACTAAAGATTTCAGCCACAAATACAGTTTGCATGCCAGGACAGTCATGTGATAGGATAGCAGATGGTGTTTACCTACTCCAATCTGCCACAGGGTCATTAAATGGAGGAGCCATATTTGTCAATCAGCTGAGTCAAATTCCTGGCCTCTCAGAAATCCCAGTGATCAGAAGCAGCGAAACCTCTCCATTCATTAGGCAAATCAGTAGTTATTTTTTCTAAGTCTGCCCAGAACACTTTGCTAAGATATCCTGTCCATGTCTGTTATATACCAGGACTGTCAATCACAATTGTGAAAGGTTTTCACTGAGGTCCGCTGTTTGGGCGGAAAACATACTGGCCACTGATTGGTCAAGACACACTATATAAGGCAGCCTCGTCAACGAGGTTCCGCTGGTTGCTGTTCACTTTAATAAAAGAGCTGTTGTGTTTAAGTCACTCTCCGCGCCTTCAATCCACCGATCTAACAATGTCAGTGATGGGGAACTCTATCCAAAACAGGCCAAACTTCCAACTTAATATGCTAAATCTTCTGGCACCCCAGAAAATCCAGTGATCAGAGGCAGCAAAAATGTATTACTCATAATGGTACCCAATCTTCAGTAAAACATCAAACCTAACACTGCAGAAAAACATATTGAAAGACAAAGTTGTGGGTTTCTTTTTCTTTTTTTTCTTTTTTTAGGAAAAAAGGGAGTTTTGAAAGGTTATGTTTTTTAACTTTGTGCATTATAGAATTATGCATAAAGTAGGATCTCTGGATTCAGCCCACTTATCTATAAGTGGTTTGCTAGACAATGTAAAGCCTATTGCCTTGTACTTTTCTATCCCCTGTCTTTGTGCTAAAAAGTAGTATAAGGTTGACATTTCAAAAATGTATTGTAGAAATTCCCTTGGAAGAACTCAGTGGAAAGACAGCAAGGTTAACATCCTTGAAAGGGTACATCACTCCTGCTGATTTCAGCCCCTTCTTCCCAAAACTGAAACATCTGCAGGCAACGGCACAGCACAAAACCGACTCCTTATGTACCACCCCAATGCAAATACAAAAGGGCACTGCCTGGAACATGGCATCATTTTCTTTTGTTCTGGATGCTTGTGGCCGGTTCACTTTGGGGCAGAATGGATAAAATGAGCAGGAGGTCTTGCTCATCATTCTGTCTTCACTGTGATTTTAATGCTTTCTCACTATAAACTGTAAGGTGTTTTTTTTTTTTTTTAAAGCTGCAAATTGTACTCAGATTCAGATTGAAGCATGTCACCTTCCAGTCTTGACTCTCCCATTTGAATCAAATCACAGCTGATTCACACAAGGCTAATAATTTTATACTTGATATGATTATCTACCAATTTATCCTGAAGTAATATTAGACCAAGTGATTGTTGAGATAATTTTCTGGATTGCCTATGTGGATATGTTTCACATATGAAATCCTGGAAAGAAATGCTCTTGTGGGAAAAGTAGATGAGGATATTGGAGTTGGCCAAATCCCTAGAACTCACTGCTGGGTCTTTAAGTATCTGTAAAACTTCAGAACTTAGTAAAAAAATAGCAAAGCAGGGAAGAAGTAGGAAGGGAAGTCTTCTCTACCTTTACCAGATGCCAAGTTATATTGAAAGTTGAGTTTCAGAGATTTTTACAACATTGTCCCATTTAATTATCATCTTTGTACAGATATACAGAGAGATAGGAATGGATTTCATCTTGTTTGGGCAATGCACGTAGTCCTTGTCTTACGACCACAATTCAGTCCAAAATTTCTGTTGCTAAGTAAGACATTTGTTAACCCTTAACCATAAACAGACTATTTTGGCTATGCTATTGCAAACATGAGGTCATAATGACCTCAGTAGCAAAAAGACATTCAATGTTTTCATAGTTGGATCTAAAAATTGATGTATAAAGCAGTAAACCAAAAAATGTATTGATCTCTATCAAATCCACCTTGCGCAGGTCACTTTTTGTTTCTCCATCCTTGAGCTTCAATTTTTCTTTTCTAATTTTTACATTGGTCCACTGAAGGATGGTGCTAATAATTTCTTTAGAAAATAATAACTTCCAAATCTCATGGGGAGTAGGTGAATTTCTGAGATTTCTAGCTGTTTTCTAGCTGCTGGCTTAGTCCAGGTAATTGCACAACAATATTGTGACTAGTGGTTCTGGATCTATTTCTTCCAAAAGGTGCAGAAGACCATTTGAATTTGTTCTTGCCATATAAATTGTTGCACAATGTAGATTGCACCTGGTCATCAATTTCATTGGGAGCTTCATCATCGCTGATGTCAGAAATGGTGGTGGCAACAGGTTCCTCATCGTCCATTACAATCCAATTCCACTTCAGTCAGATCACTCTCTGCTTCTCCATACCATT
Organism: Grayia smithii; assembly: GCA_032468115.1. Lineage (NCBI taxonomy): Eukaryota > Metazoa > Chordata > Lepidosauria > Squamata > Grayiidae > Grayia > Grayia smithii. Next base: position 26,548 of record JANHFM010001667.1, on the reverse strand, counting down.
TTAGAACAGTTTTTTTTGAAGTTGGGATCACCAAATCGCACTCTTTTTGGCGGAAAACTTGGCCCCAACATTATATTAAAAAAAATACGTCAACAAAGGTCTTTGGTCAAAATGACTGAAATTCAAATTCAAATGCTGCTACAACAAAAAACTGACTAAGCACGATGCTGCATACTCTCTTATTGGTGGGAAAACAAAAATTATTCGCAACCGGAATGGTCCATTTCTAAAAATAGGGGTGCTCCAAACATTTTGGAAAACTGTTGTGGTCACTGTGACCGCAGGACTGTGGTTATGGTTAAGTGAGTTGTGCCCCATTTGACAACCTTTCTTGCCACAGTTGTTAAGTGAATCACTACAGCTGTTAAGTTAGTAACATGTTTCTTAAGTGGGTCTGGCTTCCCCATTGATTTTGCTGCTCAGAAGGTAAAGGTGATCATGTGACCCAGGGACATTGCAATCGTCATAGTTATGAGTCAGTTACCAAACATCTGAATTTTGATAACATGAACATGGGGATGCCTCAATGGTTGTAAGTGTGAAAAATGGCCATAAATTAATTTTCCAGTGTCGTTGTAACTCTGAAAGTCATTAACAAACCATTGTAAGTTGAGGACTATCTGCATTAGCTATCATTGTCTAAAAGTGATTTATTTTATGGGAAAGGAAAGTGAAAAAAGTCCCAATGATCAGCTCTACTATTTTCAGGGAATGACAGAATAATTCTTTAAAAATTTCTTTATTTTTGAAAAAAAAATTAACCTAGATTTCAAAATTTGGCACAGGTGTTTCTTACTATAGGACAGTGATGGCTAACCTTTTTGCCATCGTGTGGCAGGAGCAATGGAGGAGAGGTTGTGTATGTGACCTGCCCCCAGGCATGTGCACATGACCTCCCCTCCCCCCCCAGTCCTGGCATGAAATGACACGTTTTTCTTTCCCCCAAAGCTCCAGAGCCTTTCTAGGAGAGGGCAAAAATGGCCTTCCCTCTGCCTGAGGCCTCCGGAGGCAGGAAATGGGGAAGGAAGTGGGACCCGAAGTTGGCAAACAGACCATTTCCTGCCTCCAGAGGCCCTCTGGGTGGGGGAGGGGGAAGGCTGTTTTTGCCCTTTCCAAGCTCCTAGAAAGGCTCTGGAGCTTGGGGAGAGAGAGAGAAAAACAGGGCTTCCCGACTACCCCCAAGGCCCTCTGGAGGCAGGAAACAATCTGTTTCCCTACTTCCAGTGGGCCCAGAAGGCCCGAAAATCAGCTGGCTGGCATGCTGGAGCTGAGCTCACGTGCCATCCGATATGCATGCCACCTGTGGCACGTGTGCCATAGCTTCACCATCATGGCTATAGGAACTATTGCTGAAATTTAACATAATATGCCCCAAACAAAAAAATTAAAGGTTCTTGTAAAAAGACAATTTGAAAGGAGCATAATTCAAAACTGCTACATTGATTTTTATAGACTTTGGTACCCTTCACTCATAAATGTCTAGTTAACTGCAAATGTCATCTCATTGGGCTCTTGGTGTTCTCTGACCTTGGTTGCTTTCCTGCAGTTCTTTTGTTACCAGGGTAGGTCACATCATCAAAAGCATCACTAATGATGTGACCTAACCTGATAATGGAAGGTCGTTAAGAAAACAGTCAAGCTCAGAGAACATCAAGAACCATCCTGAATAGTACATATTCTCTAATGTTGTTAATTAATGAGAGAACACAGCACAAGTTGCTCCAGATGTGAACAACCTGTATCAGAACATTTACAGAGCTTTAGATCAAGCTGCTGTAATTCTGAATATCCTTCAAAGACATTATTTGGACCTATTATTTATTCACTTTCAATTTATTAATATTATTTTGAATTTCCTCTCCGGTCTTTCTAATTGGTCAATTTTTCTGATTCCCTTCCTGAAAACATGTTGTGCAGCAAAAACAAAAACAAATCATGAATTCAGCAATTTCATTGTTATTCCATAGACCCTGGCTAGTGTCCTATTTCTCTGGAAAAATGCTAAACCAAGTCTGTGCTTGCAGAATGGTTCAGAGACAGCCAAGTGCATCTCCTGAACAGCTGCATGATCTGAAAAAAAGATGTGGCTGCTTTAATGATTGAAAGAAAAGCATCTCAAAGGTTTTCCTTCAAAGGATTCGCACAATACTAGTATTTGATGATTTATTTTAATCCTCTTTTAAAAAAAAACTTTCATTTTGTCCCTCTTTGTTTAACAAGACTTCCATTTTAAAAAAAAAAAACATTTTTTGCTCTTGCTTGGGGGGAAATGTTCATTTAATATATTGGTGGTCTCTTAGACTTGGACCACCTGCAAACTATTTTAGGTTGCAAAAAGTGATTTTAAATAGCCTTAAGAGTTAATGAAAAGACAGAAGATCCAGCAACAACATCAGTCCTGAACCTGTTGGCATTGGATACTTGATTCAAGTAGGTCACTTGAAGTAGAATAACGAAAGATAAGATGGAACACAATTCTTTCCACGACTAATTCAAGAAGACTGTTTATAATTGGCCTGGAGTGGAACCTTTCCATGGTCCCAATGACATTCACCACCTCCAAAACCAAAGCTGTTATTTGCTTTGCAAAGAATATTTCTTAGCAACCAGTGTGAGAACATTTCAAATATGCTGTCTCCTAGAACAGTCTGGTACTTATGTTGAAATCACGGTTCTTTAGCAAAATAATTTCAAAGAAAGACAACAGCATAGAAAATCTTTACTAGCATGTGGGAGCAAATTTGACTTCATTGGATAAACAGACAGAAACTTGAGTTCCTATCAAATGAACATAGGTGAGGAAGCTAGCTATATCTACCATCCTACATGATGCATCCCTTTGCAGTATGTACCTGGATTTGAAACTAGAAAAGAAGTGCTATACAGAGCTTTTAGTGTGCAAATGTTTTCATGACTTCCATTATTGGTTACCTTCAGGATTTAGGGATCTTGGGCTGGAAGTAAAGAACATGGAAGTAAATGAAAGGATTTTTAAAAAGATTTTTGGACCAATTAGGAAGAACTAGAATTAGAATAAAATAAAATAGAATAGAATAGAGTTGGAAGGGATCTTGGAGGTCTTTTAGACCAACCCCCTGCTCAATCAGGAGACCCATTTCAGACAAGTGGCTGTCCAGTCTCTTCTGAAAAGCATCCAGTGATGAAGTACCCACAACTTTCTAAAGTCAAGCTGTTCCACTGGTTAATTATCCTCACTGTTAGGAAGTTTCTCCTTAATTCCAGGTTGCTTCTCTCCTTGATTAGTTTCCATCAATTGTTTCTTGTCCTGTCCTCTGGTGCTTTGGAAAATAAGTTGATCCCCTCATCTTTGTGGCAAATACTGAAATACTGCTAACATGTCACTGCAGTCCTCTTTTCTCTAGACTAGACATATCCAAATCCTGCAACTGTTCTTCATATGTTTTAATCTCCAGGCCCTTAATATTTTAGTTCCTTTTCTCTGCACTTTTTTCAAAAGGTTTCAACATCATTTTTGTAATGTAGTGACCAAAACTGAATGCAGTATTTCAGGTATGATCTGAATACCACATTTAGCTCATGGACTACAGCTTTCTTATTTGTGTCATTGAGACAATCATATTTGTCAAATGTCATGGTTCCAATATGCCTACATGATTTATGTTTATGCCTTGTAAATATACCTGTACTTATGAAGTGTATGAAATTGTAGAGTACCAAAAGATGTAAAATAAAGTATAGCCATTCTTGCTTAATCTTAAAAATGTCAGTGCATCTTGCTATTCTTCAGATACTTTACAAGTAACCTCTTAATCTTTCTAAAATACAACTGTTTTAATTTTTTCTTTCAAAGTATCAGAGAGGCAAGAATTCCCGGGTCTGATGGGTTACAGTAGGGCAGAGGCCTTCAAATTTGGCAGCTTTAAGACTTGTGAACTTCAACTCCCAGAATTCTCCAGCCAGCTATTTTGAAGTCCACAAGTCTTAAAGCTGCCAAGTTTGAAGACCTCTGCAGTAGGGGATGCAAATCTGAAGGCTTCTCTGAGAATATAAATTCTTTTAATGTACATGTGACAGGGAACTTTTGATTGTCAATATATTATGAAATAGTTGGTAGCTACAATATATCTCACCCTTTAAAAACCAGAGAGCTGGGAAGATAAATCAAGAGGAATGTTTTTTCTTAAAGCTTCAGAAATTGCTGCCTCTTTCACTCAGTGAGATTGAAGACCTGATTGCACTTGCCACCTATAGCAGATTGCCTATAGACATAGGCTTCATAAAGACAAATCAGTGGTGGGTTGCTACTGGTTCACCCCAGATCAGGCGAACTGGTTGCAGCGGTGCCAGGAGGCTCCGCCCCTTCCACCCACACTCTGCGCATGCGAACCAGTAGCAAACCGGTAGCAAAGGTAAGTAAAAACCACCAATGGGACAAATATAATGAAAGATGGGGCTCATGTATACAAAATTAAGTAGATTAAACAACATGATAGTTATGTAAATGTTATGTGTGTATGTGAATAATGCATTAGATAATTAAATATCAAATTATAATTATTTACAGCTAAAATTAGAAATTATACCTTTTTTATTTTGTTGTATTTTTTTCATTTAAAAACGCTTTTTATGTGCTTTTTTCTTTGACAACGCATGCATTTTTGTGGGGGTTTTTTCCTGATTTTAAAATCAATAAAACAGCATTAAAAAAAAAAACCTTCAAAACTTACTATTGAACAGCACAGCTATTGAATGACTGTAGAACCTGGGATCAATGGCAAAAGCTAAAAGCTTTTGATCCAAAATGAAAGCCAGCCAGAATAACCACGTGTGCAAATGCAGTGCTAGCAACGGAATCTGGGTTTTTTCCCACACTCCAACCTAAACATCGTGGGTGAAATGAACTGTACAAGGAGTTTTATATGCACAAAGAAAGGACCCAAGAGGCAAGAGCTACTCAAAATATTGAGTGGGTTCAGTGATGGGTTTCAATTTTTTTTATTACCGGTTCTGTGGGTGTGGCTTGGTGGGCGTGACATGGCTTAGTGGGGGTGGCAGGGGAAGGATACTGTAATATCTCCATTCCCACCCCACTCCAGGGGAAAGTTACTGCAAAATCCCCATTTCCTCCCAATCAGCTGGGAATTGGGAGGCAGAGAATAGATGGGGACAGGGACAGTCAGAATTTTTATTACTGGTTCTCCAAACTACTCAAAATTTCCACTACCGGTTCTCCAGAACTGGTCAGAACCTGCTGAAATCCACCTCTGGGTGGGTTGCTTTCTTGTACAACATTTTAAAGAACCAGCAGAACTATACTCCTTTCTAGCAAATGTATTTCAGCACCAGGAACATTTAGGATGCATTTAAAGGAAATTGTTCTTAGATGCCATCCTTGAATCTACTTCCAGGCAGTGTTCAACTTATGACCACAACTGAGAGAAAAATTTCCTTTGCTATGTAAGGGGGGGGGGGTTGTTTTCCTGATTTTGTGACCTTTATGCCACGATTGCTAAGTGAATTATACAGTCATGAAGCAAATCTGGATTCTCCATTGAATTTGCTTTTTGGAAGCTGGGTGGGAAGATCACACATAGCGATCACATGACCTTAGGGATCCTACAACCATGGTAAATGCATGCCATTTGCCAAGTAGCCATGCCAACTGATTACATGACCATGATGATGATGATGACACAAGAATTATAAGTGCCAGGATTAATCATTAAACACTTTTTTCAGAGCTGTTATAACTTTGAATGGCTGCTTAACAAATTGGATCACCTATATTTCAGTTATTATGTACATGTAAAACAAATTTATTTCTGGCCTAGAACCAGCCAAAGCTTTGTTCCTTCTTTTGTTTTTCTGTACTTCTGGTCTCATTTTCAGTACTATAAGATTAAAATTAGAATGGAAGGTGATCACTTCCACCTTCCCCAGACTATGGTGAATAGGTAGCCACTTTAGCTACATTCTTTGGTCTGATATAAAGAAAGGCTCATGCCTTTCTCTCTATTCTAATCATAAAAGTGCAATAAGCAACCACACTCATTCAGCCACCCAAAGATGTCCTTTCCATTTTTGTTTCTTCTGAAATCCTTGTCATCTGTCACAATCCTTGTTATTCTTCAGTCTGAACACAGCCAGCTTTAACATCAATTTCTAATCTGCAAACACTATAGATACGAAATTGAACTCAATCCTGGTTGCCAAGGTTATCAATTTCCCGCAAAACAGATAAACAAAAAGGATCAACTTCAAAAACATACATATGCTACATTCTGCAAACTGTGACCTTTTGAGTAGAAATGCTGGCAAATCCTGCTTACATAGAAACAATAGCTTTGAAGACAACACAGCAGCCCCAAATTTATTTTGGCACAAGAAAGCAATTTGCGTCTAGGCAAAAGAACTAACTTGGGGTTTTGCTATTTTGAATTTTCTCTCTAGCAAATCAATATAGACAAACTTTAGATTTAATTACATTTTATATAGTATTTATAGAAGTCCCTTGCTGTATATAATAGCTGGCTATAATACACTGTGAGGTATGTTTTGTTAGATACAGGCAAAATGCCCATTGCAGTCTCAAGACTCTGCACCATATGGCATTAAGAATGCAATTAAAATGACAGCCTCAAAATAACTAAGCTAAGGTTGGAGTAGAAGAAATCTATTAGAATCCCCAGTTCAATGTAAAATAAAAGTGGAAGAGGAGAGAGGAGGGGAAGGGGAAGGAGAAGGGGA